>VUQR01011191.1:12781-24720 GCA_015108515.1 Hemichromis elongatus | reverse complement strand
CCACTCCTTCCTTCTCTCTTTTTCTTTTTGCTAAAAATATATATCTATGATATGAGTCTTAAAAGCTGATGGCCAATTTAGTATGGTGTGTTGCGGCCAAGGTCACAGAGATCTGAGTTCCTTGGTGTTCCTCCCTCCGAGGCCTGTTCTAATCTACAGAGCAAGAAGAGGGGCTCAAAGTCATTTCTCTAATTGCTTTTATAAGGTGCCCTTTTCACATGGTGTCTTCCCTGCTCATTCACTTTCATCGCCATTACAACACCTTACCTCTGCACCTGCTGGTTAGGATATGTCCATATTATACTGCTGTTGCTTTATATTAATATTACGAATCTCATATTGACAGGGAGTGATACTTCAAACTGCAGGAATTCGACACTTACTGCATTGTCTTCCTTTGCTCGTTTCTTCCCCTCGTCTGAAGCATTAACCGGGGTCTTCGGGCTAAGTGTTTTGTTTATATATAGGGGTTTTTCTGATTCCTTAAGTGTTGCCTCCGCATTGGTGATCTATAAGAGGCGCTGAGGTGGTGAGCAGAACAAGGTGAGGGAAGATGGAAGCAGGGGTTAAAGTATGAGAGTGAAGGCTGAGAAGGATAAGGGGAGAGGGGGATGAGATTGAGTCTAGTGCATTAAGACAGTGTATTATTTGGTGGTTCCACTTGCTTGCGTCCATTAGGGGTGGCTTCTGTGCTATTAAAGGGGTCAGCGAAGTGTGTGCACCTGTGTGTGCCCACACATGTGTGTGTGTGTTTTAAGAGTTAGTAAAGTGGTCCAGTATCTTATTGAACAGGATGGGACTCCCCTGCTCTAATACTTCTTCATTTTATTGGATTGGATGGCCCCGGTTATAATTGTATTAGAGCGCCTTCCCATCTATCCTCTCCTCCTTCTCCATCTTTCTTTCAGCAGTGATCACATGTCATTCCCGGGTATGCCGCGGAAAAGAAGGAGAAGGAGAACCTCTGCAGTTGCCAACTTTCTGTATTCACGGAGGGAAAGTTTAACTGTGTCGCTCCATCCTTCCTCTCGGTCTTTCCTTCCTTCTGGTGAAAGTCCTTAAGGTCATTGTCTTGTTACAGATAGCTCGTCTTCTGGGTTTGATGGCAGGTGACAGGTGAGAGGTGTTGGCAGCAGCGGTAGTCTGAGGCATCAGGTGATGTTATCTTTACGGTGACCTTGCCGATTTCTGTCCTGAACACGTGCCTGTTTTGCGAACGTGTGGACACGAGGGCGCTCACTTTGCAGCGGTTTCTAATTTTTGGAGCTTATTTACTGTGTTTCACTCAGAATTAGCCTTTCTGTTTTAGTTGCAGCGATAGGTTGTGTGTAGCTGGGGGGCGGTAAGCACTGTCACCCTGAGCCGAGCTCTGTGGTGTTGCCTACTCAGCGATTGCTCCAGAGTTAACCAGAGAGGCTTCGCTGCCTCTCACTTTTCCTTCGCCCTTGAAGAGACCAGGAGTTGTCAGGGTCCTCATAAAAACCCTGAACGATTGCGTCTATGCGTTCTCCCTGTCTTTTTCTACTCCTTTTTTTCTTCTTCTCCTTCCAAAACCTGGCCATCTGTCTAATTGTTCACCTCCATCGCTTTAATGCTTTTTACATGCTTTTTCCCCCTCTTTCCAGGCAATAAACTTTATTTTCTTCGCAAGACTTCAATCTGCAGGGGGAGGGTAGGCGGGCGGGCAGGCAGGCTGCTCACCTTCTCCCTGCTGGATTTGCTCCAGTGGCCCCTCTTCAATCCCCCCCCCATCCTCCCTCTGGTCTCCCATTACTCCATCTCTCTTTTCCTTTCCCTCCATGTCTCTAGAGAAGAGGATATGTGTTCGTCAAGCTGACACCTGCTCTCATCTTCTCTGCTGGTCATACACACATAGAGAGCTATCCTGTTGAGGAGGCCTTATAGTGACCTGTTAATTATCACACTGCTGTCTTTTCTGACCTTGTTTGGAGGCAATGCCTCATTTTTCTCACAGTAAAATGAACAACCGAAGATGTTTTTTTTTTTTTCTCACTATATTGTTACTTTGGTGACCAAATATTACTTAAAAAAACACATTTCAATCCACCTACATTTATGTGCATGTGTACCTTGTGAAAGTGGCAAAGAGTATAAATGCATAGTGAACATATAAGCAATTAAATCAGACAGTTGTCTCCTCTCACCTGTGATTACTGCTGTGTACAGATCATATAAGCAGGTACCCTATAATCATATCTATAATAGCCATAATCAGCCCTTTAATGCTCTGTAATAGCATCCATATAATGGCATAGAGTGGCATCAAGAGAATAATTCAGGCATAGATAATGGTGTGATAGCGTGGTTTTACCCTTGAGTCACAACATTGAATTTGTTGTGTGTGTGTGCGCGGGCGTGCGTGTGGCTGTGTATGCATGTATAAACACACCCTGGGGCAGTTAAGGTGTCTGTAAAATGCCTGAAGAATCACATTTCCATCAGAAGATGCTCTTAACCCTTTATTGTTTTCTTTGTGCTCACTGCTCCATGGAGCGTCCTTGCTGTGAGTGTCATGTGTACTTAGCTGCGCTGAGACAGACACGCTGAGGAAAGATGTTCCCATATGACACCCAGAGTCAGGAGATCAGATCAGGGGAGCAACACCAGTGGTGGCGGATGGCGAGCTGAACGCTTTTCCGGGTGTAATGTGAGCTGACAGCGTTCCTCTGGGATGGCGGGTGGGAGGAAGGAGGAATACCTGGTGCTACTGAGCCCAGAGACCAGAGCACGAGGGATGCTCTGGAATCGACATGCTCCATCTCAATTCATGCGGCACGCACTCCTGCTAACATATGCCAGAGTCCCATGTGAGCTCATATGTTGCAGGTAGACTGAACCTGGCTTTTTTGTCGAGGGCCTCAGCAGATAAGGAGAAAAGTGGGGAGAGACAGGAAGGCATGGGAAGACTGTGAGTTGACAGACTTGATGAACCCCGTTGTATAATTTTATTAAACAGATATGGTCCTTGCATGCATTTCTGCTGAGGCCTTTGCCCTGCAGCACAATGCTACAGTAGGGTGGAGGGGATGATGAATATTTAGCCTGTCTTCAGCGGTGTGTAAATGCAGCTATGCATTCACTTCTTAGGTCATTTATCTTTTTCTTCCTCTCTGCTATCTGTCTGCTACCCTGTCTACCAACATATGGTGTGAGATGAGCCACACACAAACACGCAGGGGAGAGGACACTGTCACTACTTATGAGTTTCTTGAGAGTCTTTAGATGGTATGGTAACTAGAAACCTGGATTCTTTCAATGTGATTTTTACCAGACTTCATCAAAGTAAAAGTGGGAAAATCTCTCCATAGAAAAACATGGGGACTACAAGCAAAGAGCGATCACTCTTCCAGGACTTGAATCACAATAAAACAGAATGCAAACATTCAACCTCTACATGTGATCACTATTTCCTTTGACAACCATGATAAAATGGGCAGCAACTAAAAACTAAACTAAAATTTCTTTTAATTTGCTGTTACGTCTGTATTTTTCTGATCATTTTGTTTTCTCTTTCTCAACAGCACAAAGCAAGAGTTGAAGCGATGATGTGCAACCTGGCTTCTCTGCGCAGTGTCAGGGAATTTGCTGAATCTTTCAAAGCACTGAAGCTGTAAGTATTAAACACAATGTTGTTCATTTTCATACTTTCCTTGTTTTGGAAATGCAGCTTTTGTGTTTTTAAGATCACACAGGCTTGGTGTTATAGATGCCGGTTATAAACGTTGTCTCCTCTCACTCTTGCTCTTGTTTTTGAGGCGGTCACAACTGAATTTAGCTGGCATTTGTCCACCAAACCACACAGTAAATGGTATTGCTCATGCAGGTGGCCTTCATATGGAAAATTACCCTGTGTGAGGTTGGACCTGCACAAAAAACAGCATGGAGGATCTCCAGTGTAAAGAAACAGGAGAAGAGCTGGTTTTAAACTGATTTGTTGATTAAAGTTATGGCAGTGTGCCAAACTAAAAAAAAAATCTTGGCATTTCCTATTAGTTGATCAGTCTAATTTTAGTGTAGGAGCAGGAATAAACAAACAGTTAAGTTTAAAACTTTGGGGACTAAATAGCATCTTTTATTTAGGACTATTAGGACTATTTATCTCTTCTATTATGCCATACTTAAAGGACATCTAAAATGTTACTGATGGACACCATATGGGGAAGGCCCCAGGAGTGAGTGTGTCTATTTGTGTCGATTTGCTTGACATTGGTGGAACACACTTTATGGCACTTATTTTGTGGTGGTCAGCTTTTATAGCATGTGTCTTGCGTCCCGTGGCCACTCGTACGGTTGCTATTTTGGGGTCATAATTTCTGTCATCCATACGGCTCATCCACCCGCAGGTCTCTAGGCAGGGGAGTGTGTGTTTGTGTGTGTGTAGGGGGTGTTGGTGTCAAGGGAGCCCCTTGGGGAGAGGCCGGGCAGTCATCGCCCGTAGCAGCCCTGGGGCAGGTTATGGCCATCCAGGACACGTGTCTTGGGTCACAGCCAAACCTCACGGTGGCTTCCCTCACTCTGTGTCCTATAGTTCCCCTCCCTGCGCTTACATATATCCCTCCCACCCACACTCAAGTATGCTGGCCTTCTTTCAACTCTGTACAGTCCTCTCACACTTGAGTTTTTTTGCATATCGCTGTTTACGAATGTTTTATCTGCCTTAGTTTCTCTTTCTTCTCTCTCGTGTCGTCTCCCAGTGTCTCTCTG
This sequence comes from Hemichromis elongatus, assembly GCA_015108515.1. Classification (NCBI taxonomy): domain Eukaryota; kingdom Metazoa; phylum Chordata; class Actinopteri; order Cichliformes; family Cichlidae; genus Hemichromis; species Hemichromis elongatus. Next base: position 19,995 of record VUQR01011191.1, on the reverse strand, counting down.
TCTGTGTCGTTCTCTCTCCACCTCAGTATTTTGGCAAGGTTGTATTTCTTCATTAGCCGTGCTGTTGGGGGGGGAGTGCGGGACTCCCAGGGGACGTCAGAGTACATTAATTCTCATCAGAAGGCGAACAGAGCAGAGTGGAGGCTGGGAGCTCTGAGCTGTGAATGGCACTGGGCAGCTGTCTGAGTCTACCACCACTCTATTACTGCACGTATGTCTTCAGGCATAACATGCACAGGAGCGGCAAACACAGCACGCACAAATATGTGCATACAGACACACGAGTACGCGCTCACACATACACGGATTTGTAAACACGCAGAGACAAACAGATACACACACATGCTCATACGCACATGCACAATAATGCTCCTGCAGCGTGTCATTGACAGGTGAAATGTAATCAGAGTCTTTTTCTTTTCCTTCTCTCGTTTCTCACTCTCTTGCTTTTAAGTGCTTTAGTCAGTGGCTTTCACGCTGCTTTGTGTTCCATTGACCCCGATTCTGCTTTAATTGCCTGTCCTTTGAAATGAAATTACCTGGATATTGATATTGTTGAATGCGGCGCAGTTTCATTGGGATGTAATTGATGGAGGACGGCACTGACAGAAGGCCCTAATACAATTTCTGCTGAAAGGTCTGTAATTAACACATGGAATTTGTTTTCACCTCTGATTTGTTTTTACTGAGTTCAGTTTTAATTTCAAGCATTTGAAGTGTAATAGGGGATTTGCAAAAGATAAACAAACAAATAAATAAAATAGAAAATAATATACAAACCAGATAACCTTCTTCCATTCCTTTACATTCTGTTAAGGGTTGGATTATTTTCTTACTCCCTTCTTATGTTGTTGCTTCTGTTGTGCGAGTTTAAATGTGGGTCAAATAAAGTGGTGCTCTCATATTCACTGTATATGTGCTTGGAGCAAAGTGCAGCGTTAACGACCAGCAGTACGAGCTGAGCTCACACAGGCAATCTCTTCCTGCTGGCCTACATTATCATAGAGGTCAGGGGTCATACCCAGGGGGGTTATTTAAAGTAAATATATAAACTGATGTCTCCCTGTTTGGTAGTTAACACCCTCGTTTGACCAGCGCTGAGATTGCACGGTGCACACAGTGTTGTGTGAGGTCTTAATGTGGACAGAGGGAATGTGGTGTGCAGCAGTAGGCCTATTAAAGACATTCATTAGACCTGCGCTTATGAGAGAGGGACTAACTGGTGGGCAGTCGAATTAACAGGCCTTTTACATTACAAGCAGACTCACCAGAGGCCCATCCGAGCTGCATGGGAGAAATCGCTGTACTGACCAGAGAAAAGTTGTTTATTTGTGGAGTTTTTTTGATCACCAATTTGTGATGCATTGTTGTTATTTTTTTTCACAACATGCATATCTAAAGAGGTGTAACTGCCGTAAGCATTAGTTTAAATCAGCAGCTGCAGTGAAAGGTCGAGAAGGTCAGGGGTTTGTGCCTGTGGTATTACTGCCCCTAGCCACTAGAGCCAAGAGGTTTGCACACCGTTACTGTACTTCACGCTCTATTAGACACGTGAACACTTGGCCAAAAACAACCAGGGTTTTTTTTTTTTTTGCCCTTTTTTAAGCTTAGAGCAATTTCTGAGCATTACAGAAACTTTTACTCTTCTATCTCGTGTTATCAGGATTAAACGCAGGTCGCGGAGGTTGTTTATTTACAGATGTTCTTTTAATTAAGTGAGTCTTCCTCACCTTGTTTTATTTTGGGGGAAAATTTAAATATCTCACATTCCTATTGTGTGTGTTGCCGATAAAGCGCTGAGGTCGGCGTTCTTTAAGTTGACTTGTGCCTAGGTTGGTGCTCTTTAATGAACCTTGTGTGTTCAGAGGCCTGAAGGTGATCGTACAGTACACTACTATGTAATAGCATGGGATGGCTCATTATAGCAAGGCATAACAATTCACACATTAATTTTCCAGCATCCAGTTTTTAATTAATCCAGTAGGCAGTCTTAAACACAGGGTACACAAATTGCCTTCGGCCTCATAATTAATTCTAATGGAAGAAATTAAAAATTGGTGGGGTGTGTTTGGATTGTTCGACTGTGTTACTGTGGTTTTGAGCTCGCTGGAGCGACGCTGTCACCGACAAGGATCTCTCGCTGCCCTGACCAATCCAGCAGTCTCCTTTCCTTTCCGTGTGAGTGGGGAGCGTTGCTCAGTCGCCCACACGGATTCTGCAAGAATGAAAATGTCTCCGTCTCCTAAAACATACGCTTTCTCACCAGCTCTTTTTAATAATGCCATCTCCTTTTTTATTCCATGACTTATGCCATGCTTTTTCTTTGATCTGTTTTCTTCTGCTGGGCATTTCCGAGTCAATGTGTTGGTAGGTTTGGTTACTCAAAGTGCTTCCACAGAGCCAGTATCAACATCCATTACTTCCACCAGCCCTGTGTGTTGAAACTGTTTGAGATTGCTTTTCATTGTGGTGTTGCTCTTGGATCCCAGCCAGCTGTATTCGGTATCTACAGTAGCTGTGTAGCCATAGGGAGTTGCACTGGAAACCTCTGTATCATATCAGCATTACTGATGCTCTGTCTCTGTAGACCTCTAAAGTCTACCGCACTCTGGAATAAGACACCCCATTTCCTCTTTCTACTTTCATTTTTCTCTAATTCTCCTCTTAAAAACAAAACTGCCTCTTTCTCCCCTTACATCTTCTTCATCCTGAAATGGTAGGAAATCTTTTTCTTTGGTCGTTTGTTTTCACTTCACAATCAGTCAAACATGTTTTTCTCCTTTCTTCCTCCCATAGGCCGCTGCACATTCTGGTGTGTAACGCAGCAGTGTGCACTCAGCCCTATATGCTGACTGAAGACAACCTGGAGTCCACCTTCCAGATCTGCCATCTGGGTCACTTCCTGCTAGTGCAGTGTCTACAAGACGTGCTGCGTCGTTCAGCCCCAGCACGTGTCGTGGTGGTTTCCTCCGAGTCACACAGGTAAAGAAAAGGAAGATTGTCTAGCTTTGTGTTAGTAAATGTAAATATGTTTAATTGCTTGTCGAGAGGTCACCGTCTGTATCAGTGATGCCTTTCCATATTAAAGTCACGCTGATAATTGCCCAGAACTAGAATGTCTAGTCTTCCAGTCGTGCACTTAAAGCCGCTGCACTGGCTAGTTTTCTCGACGAGTTGACAGATAAGACTTTATGCGTATTGTCAAACATGACAGCCTCACTCACTCAAACTCATTCCTTTCCGCATGCTGTCACTGTGAATTAAACGTATCATCAGCATGATGGATGGACTTATCAGCTAAAATTTACTTTGATCAAGTATCTGCTCTTTTATGTCTGACCCCCCTGACTCAGCCCCTTTCTCCTTTTTTTTTTTTTTTTCAAGCAACTCCAAAGGCTCAAGTTTTTCTGTTATGCAGCAGACAAGCACAGAGTCTTGCAGTAATCTGTAAGCCCGAGCCCTGAGCCATGTATTTTAGAGCCAGTCCCTGTCTGTGTGCAGCATTGATCGTGGCTTCAGTCAGTCAGACGGCCAAGCGGTGATTGATTGGAGCTCGGCAGAGTGACCTGAGACAACGCGAACATACGCAGAGTTATTCTAGCAGATCAAACAGCAGCACTATTACAAGGGCCCTCATATGAGTTATGTTATACAGGCTGCCATGCATGATTGGGCAGGAGCAGCAGAGGGGATGGTTTGACACTCAGATTCACTTGGGGTCACATTGCTATTACAAGCTGTAGGAAAAGTCAGAGGAAGACGGAGTAGGAAAAGCTAATGGAAGGAAAGGTTGTCGTGAAGGGAATATTGACATGTGATTGACACAAAACTTGCCTAAGCAGTAAAAAAAAAAAGTGGGTAAAGGCAAGTTGTAATTGTGTAAAAACTGTCAGGTTAGAATAAGGAAAATGTATTTATACGTAATTGCAATGCTAAGAATGCACAGGTATTCTCCTTACTCTTCACCCCACAGTTTGCTCTCCTTTTCTGCCTCCCAAACACTGCCTCTCTCCTTGTGTCCTCAACAATCAGTGGCTTTAACCCCTTCAAAGCAGGCTAAAGCAGAACCAGAGAGAGTCAGTTACACACTGACACAGACTAGAGAGAAGGAATAAAGGAGCAAAAATAGACAATATCTCGTATTGCATCTTCCATTCTGTCCACCTCATTCCAGACCTATATTACATCCACTGAAGTCCCTCCCTTTTTTGCTTGTTATTTTCACTTTCCGCTGATTTCCTGTTTACTTACTTAGCCTCCCCACACAAGCAATGGGTGACCCATGACCTGCCAGTATATTGTATTCCCTAAGCCCCTTGTCCGCTTGGTAAAGCAGTGACCTATAAGGGACAGGAATGGAAAAGATGGACGCAGGAGTAATGGCTGGACACTTTATCAGTTTCCACCACAGGGGCTTACTGTGGAATTGACCCAATACAGGTTTACTTTACTCTAGTACTGCATCAGATCTGGTCAAACAAGAGATCGTATCCTTAATGAAATTACCTCTAAAATATCTAAGCTGCAGCTCCAGGATAGTAAACGGCATGTTTGAAAATCAAAATCTCTACATTTATATCACTGCAAGATCTCATTTAATTGTAACGAGGCAAATCTTCGGCTTGTCGTGCAAACAAATTTTGATTTAAAAAAAAAGGCTTTGGCGTCGAGGCAATTGATTTATTAACCTCTACTTGCTGAAGTAGTTATGAAGTTGCAGCACATGAAATGAAAAGCCTGCAGATGTTGTAATTTAGCCAAGCAAGGATGTTGCGGAAGGCGACAGTAAACAAGAGGCAGCGAGCTTGTAAAATCACAACAAGGAAACCAGGTGACATTTTGATTGGTTGTTTTCTAATGACTGGATTAATATGTAGGATGTGTTCCGCTGGTTTGGAGCCTCATCCCACGCCTCTCACACATACGTACACGCACAGACACATAAATACACAGTGTAGTTTTCGTGTATTGAGATTTTTGTGTGAGCGTGTAATAACACAACGAGTAGTGTAATGTTTAAGGGGCCTTGTCAAACATCTGGATTTTAACAGCTCTGTCGCAGGCAATTAAAGAACATCATGTCACGTCTTTGTTTTGTATGCAGAAAGCACCACACATCTGCCGGCGAAAAGCCTACACGCAGGCCGAGGCAGACTCACACTAACTACTCTTAATGCGAACTACCTTTCAGGTTCACAGACCTCCTAGACTCGTGTGGCAAAGTGGACCTGGCGCTGCTGTCACCCTCAAAGAAGGACTATTGGTCCATGCTGGCTTACAACCGCGCCAAACTCTGCAACATCCTCTTCAGCAACGAGCTCCACCGACGGCTTTCGCCTTATGGTGTCACCTCCAACGCATTGCATCCTGGGAACATGATGTACACCTCCATACACCGGAGCTGGTGGCTGATGACCTTTCTCTTCACGCTGGCCAGACCTTTCACAAAGTCTATGGTAAGGGAGAGAAGAAGCTTGGAGAAAGTGTTATATCACCTCATGAGTGCGCAGGCTGTAGCTCAGCCTGCCAGAAGGCCCGCTGAATCGCTCGACTGGTTAACATTTGACATAACTTTTCATTGCACTGGAGTAATTCTGGAGCTAGTTATATTTTTCTAAATGCAAAGCCTGTCTGTGAATTTGTGACTCTCATATAGCTCTTACAGTGCCGGCGTATTTGTCTTGGCACATTTCTGGGAGAGAGGACAGGAACAGGATGGAGGGGCGTAGATCTGCTGAAGGCACAGGGAAAGAGTCTGGGTTTAATAGATAGAGAGATATTTGTGGTTTCTTTTCCTCTTCCTCGTGGCACTGTTTGTTTAACCCTGAAAGACAGTTTTCTATCCTCTCAGTACTCTATTCCAGAGAGCTGTGACTATTATAGGCTGCTGTTAATGCCTAATCCAAGTCCTAGCGCTTATGCAGTAAAGTACTAAAATAAAATAAAAGTTCTTTGCCTAATACATTTTTACTGAAGGAGGATGTGGCAGCTCTTTGCTGTTGCAGTGATTTTAGTTTCCCCGACCAATCAGTATATTTTTGATGGGTATAGTTTTGCGTATGGTGCCATTGCAAGGACACTGCTGTTTTGCACACACTAGCACACAGTATAGGAGAACCTCTAGCATCTGTACCTGAGTTGTGACTGACCTGAGAACCCCTACCCAGTTTTGGAAGGATGGCATTTGAGTTTGGCTCAGCACTTTTGTGATACAGTGTCTTTTTCGGGGATTACATTATTGGAGCTGCCCAGCACTACTTCAGCTAGTATCTGCTGTGGCATCTGGATGGCTCATAAGATATCATACAACTTACAGCTAAACTCCCGTGAAAGGTTTAACCTTTACAGTGTGGCTCAGACACCAACTGTTGTGAATGTGTAAGCATCTGCATGATTTGTATGTGTGGGAACGTTTTAATAGCACATGTGTGTGCGCATGAGATGATATAAGGTGCCTGAGGTTAACGTCCTCACACGCTTTAGATATGAACGATAAAATCCAGCACTGTGATTTATTTCAGTCCATATTGTGTCCTGTGCTCTCTAAGACTTTTCAATGGATAGAGGCACTCTACCCTTTAGGCTCCATAGCCTCCTAATATATGCTTTAGTTTGACTATTACATCTTTCCATTAGCTGTTCTTCATACTTTATCAATTTAGTATTTGCACTGAAGTGAAAATGTGATGTTGAAAGGCAGCGTTTTAGTGAAGCGTTGTTCTGATCCATCATGTTTGACAGACGCAAGGCCTCGGGCCGTCATTTGTCTCTCCGCCATTTGACATAGGATGAGAGATGAGAGGAACGGCTCCTCAGCACCTTTTTGCAAAATGCCAGGCTGAATATTCCCTCAGTTTGACTTTTCTGTCCCAAAACACTCTTTTGCGTTCCATCTCTTAAGTTTAGAATTTATTTTTTAATCGCTTCGTCCCGTTTTTCAGCATTCCTTCTAATTACATGATTCGGAGCTGTACCCTTGTCTGGATGATACTTCTGTGTATTTTTTCATGTATCTTAAGGAATGGGTGCTAACATTTTAGGAGCAAGCACACATAAGCAATTAGCAGAGGGTTTTCTCTTTTTCCTTTTTTTTTTTTTTTTTATTTTTTTTTTATTAAAATAATTTTTTTTTTTTTTTTATTTTTTTTTTTTTTTTTTTTTTTAAACAAAAAAAAAATTTTATTTTTTTTAATATTTTTTTTTATTTTTTTAAA
>VUQR01011191.1:0-12761 GCA_015108515.1 Hemichromis elongatus | reverse complement strand
AAATATTAAAGGACAAAGGTAGAGCTAGTAATTAAATTCTGGTGTGCTGACGCAGCGATTAGCTAAAACTCATGTCTGATAAAGGCCACACGCAGACACACAGCCTTACGCACAGACTCACACAGATACACAGACACACCCTTAAGCTGAGCATTTGCTCTTATTTAAATCTGGGCTTGATAAGGCCCCTGAAAGTGTATCCTCTTTAAAATCCCACTCCTCGCTCCTTCTGCCCCCACATTAAGGGCTTAATAAAACAGTGATATTATTTCAGTTATTGGTTGCAGGGATATGAAGATGCTATCGCTTTAATTGCTTGCGTACGCTTGCGGGATCCATGGAGATTGTTCTGGGATGCAAACATAAGCAGAATGTTGACTCCAAAAAACAATCACAAAGCCCCCATGTGTGTTCTTGCGCAAATAACCAGCCCCTCATTTAAAGCACAGGTTTGATTTATAGGAGCACAGGTGGGGTAAAATAGAGTTTTTCAACACGAATAGACACACATGGACAAGCACACGCGTGAAATCGCAACACGGAGACGGCTGGAACACCTGGAGCTACATGTGGTCCTAAGTCATTAATTTGACTGCTATTGTAAAGGTGATCAAATGTCATGTAGGGCTATATGTGCCGTGGTTGCTCATTTAATCACACCCATGTTTTTGCCCCTTATTAATTGTTTCCTGCTTTTTTATGTTATCTCTTAACTTGCACGCTTTTTGTTGGTCTTTTTTGTTGCTGTAATTTGGTCCCGTCTAACCGAAACATATGCGACTTCGCTTTTGCATTCCTTGTGTTGTGGTTTGAACTTAAGAGAAAGAAACTTCTCTATTAGCAGAGAGCACCAGCCCACTCTGCTATTGATGCACAGAACTGATTCCATTTTGCTGAGTTGAGAAAGACATCTATAAAGAGCCATGACATTTTAATCAGCCAAACTATCTCTCACTAACATCATGTTCCCCTCCCTGTGCCTTGATCTACTTATCAGAGATTGTGCAACCAGGCCTGTAACTCCTGTTTCTTTAATTCAGCGTGTTTAGTGTGGGAGTTTTGCCTGTGTCCTTTGGTGTGATTATCAGCACCAAATGATCTGGCCTGAAGTTGTGTCTGTGTGTGTGTGTATATGTGTGTGTGACAGAGAGAGAGACCTAAGAGAGAGCGAGAGACGCAAAAAACATCTGCTATCAAGTGATTTAGTTAGAGCAATTTAATGCAGAAAAGTTTGATTGACGCAGATCTTGTTCGATATTTTTGATCAAACATTGTATGATTTTTGGGTCTTCCTAGATTGTAGGTGGTTTCTTTTGAATCAAAACTCTGGGCACACTTTTAAACAGCACATAATGAATTTCAGTGACTGTTGCAGTTATTAGTTTGGCTGTAACCTTTGTGAAGTTGTCACCGTCCTGTCATGCTGGATCGCCGACCCTGTGACATTTTGTTGACTGACTGATTGCTCCCTCGAGATCGGTATACCCTCAGGCTCTGAGCAGCTGGGCTCAGCCTATACCCATCAAATATATACCTTAACTATAGGCAGAGACAGTGCTGAGCTGAATGGAGACCAGTGTGTGGGCAGTGGCTCCGGTACATCATCCACTATAATGGATAAAGAGAGGGGAGGGGTGTTGTGGGCACAGGCCTAAGAGGCTCTACTGGTCCAATCAGACGCCTCGATTTTCCCAGAGGCTGGTTTCATCAGCGCTCACGCCTAGTCCCATGCTTCTTAGCGTTTTTGCATGATTATTTTACCCAAGATCCTGCCTCGGGCACCTAGCCACCTTTTTACATATGCACAAGCTGAACTTTTGACCAGGCACCAGCAGTCAGTGGTTTAGACAGGAGATGTGGGACTGGCGTTGCCTCCTTCTCAGCTGAGCCTTGCCTAATGTGACCAGGAGCTCAATCCTGCAGCTTTGGGGTTAACCCAAGAGACAGATCCTGCAAGAAAGACATCATTACCATTTAACAGACAAACTGTTGAATGGCTGGTTGGTGCTATATGTGAGCACAGCATCCACTGTTACTTCACTATCAGTTTCTCTCCTGCAGCCAGACATAAGGTCAGATGCTCCATCTCCTATCTGGTATAGCCCAAAGAGGCGGGCAGCTTTGCTGTACACCTAGGAAGCCTGTGTGTATGTGTGTGTGCTGCTCAACCATGTGGAAAGAAAGAGGAGCAGAGGTCCCAATCTCCTCGCCTGCCTCCCCCCAACCACCACCACCCTTCACTGTGAGGTTAGATGAGCTGCCAGGCCGTTGTAATAGAGTCCTCTTGGATGATTAGGGGCTACACAGGAGGGGGTCAGCTCCAGCCTGACTGGAAACACTGTGTAGGTTTCTCTTCAGTGGTGTAGACAGAATATTACATATTATGCCAACTGGCATGAGGTTCACATGCTCGCTCATGATTCAGATTTCCTTTAGAGGCCATGTTTTAGATCGTTTTCGAAGAACTAGATATAATCAATGTGATATTCCTGTGAGACATATCCTGCTGTGCTGCTATATATGTATATGTAGAGAGAGAGAGAGACATCAGCAGGCAGTGAGAAACATGATGTGTTGGTGTGGCATGATAAAAGCATACAATCCTATTTGCCTGTATTGACATGTGTGTTCTGCCCAATCCTGTTACTGGGATTATTGGCCATGGAGATACCATTTCATTAAAGGAAACACACAAATGCTCAGGCACACACACTCACACACACGCACAGAGGGTGCACAGAGATGGCCTGAGGCCTGGTTATGTGCTCCATTGCACAGGGAAACTGTGTAAATGGTTTATTGTGGATGAGTTGATGTGATGGAAAGCGTGTCTGGATCAATAAAGAACCAATCAAACGCTGACAGTCTGCTGCTGTATGCAGTCAGTCATTCACCCCTCATGCCTGCGTACAGTTATACAACATGAGTGTGAAGGAAGGATGAACAATATCCCTGTTGAAAACAGAAGAAGTTTAAGAAGAAAAGAAGTAATTTTTCAACAATGAAACAAACAAAAAAAGCTTAAGTCTGCAAAAGAATGTCACTTTTTTTTGCGTGCATTAGTTCTGCATGTACCTCTTTATAAGACGTGTTTCTGTGACTGGCTAAGATTTGTTTGTGAAGAAACATCCTTTAAAGAATCAACCACATCCTCTGTTCCTCCAGCTCCAGACACCTTAGGGAGACCATTAGGCCGGCTCCCCAGCTGGGGTTGTCTGAGTCTGGGCTGAGTCTGAGTTGGGGCTGGGCTAAATTACCCCAGAGCTACAGGTCAGAACCAGCTAGACCCTGACTGCCAAGGGACACTCTCTCTAATAGAAGGGATCAGAACAGGCCAAAGAGCCAGAAACTGACCTGGCCAGAGAGGCATCCTTACTCACTTACCCTCTACTCTTCCTCATCGCCTCCTTCACCCTTGGTCTCTCATAGCTTTAGAGCTTCAGAGCTTTTCTCCTGAAACCCTCAGAGAGGAGAGATGTAACCTATCACCTCTTTCTCACTCATTCACCGGTACCGTTTTCCTGCTGCTGACCCTCACAACTTGACACAAACACACACACACACACACCACTCCCTCCCCTCTTTGTTGTCACACAGAGCTGATGGACTATTTTTCAAATTGATTTCAAAAATGTACATAAGCAGCCGATCCCCTAGCCCAGATTACCTATTGATTTTTAATATGAAAAGCTCATTATATAAGCAGGAACTGCAACACAAAAAGCTAGCCAACCTTTGCATAAATCCTTTAATTGAATTTCCAGAGCCCGTGGTTCTACATTTTTTAATTAAATCCATTTCTTTTTTTAAGGGTTGCTGTGTAATTTGCATGCTGTGAAGTGGGTGCTGTCCCAGATAAAGTGCCATTGATCCTTATTAAGGCTCACCTCTGGGCTCGCTGAAAACCAACCGCAGAAATTAAATGTGCTCATGGTGCATACACTTATTGCCCGCATGATAGGATTAGAGGTGGAGAGAGAGAGAGAGAGAGAGCGAGAGAAGGAGTGATGGGGCAAGAGGTGGTGCAGGAGTCGGGGGTGGTGGGCGTTATTATTAATAGTTGTTCATATTAATGTAATATTTCACCTGTCCTGCTGTGGGATGAGATTGTGAGGATGCTGTTTGTACTGTAAATACAGCTCTGTTTAGGTTTCATTCCGGTTTCTTTTCAAACGTACCCGGGCCCCGCGGTCTGCCTGGGGTCGCTGTGAGTTCACCTACTCTCCACATTAAAGCAAAAAAAAAAATCTGCGTCTCTTTACATGCATTGCAAACATGCATATTTTGTTTTTATTGATTTAGTTAATAAAAAAAAAACAAGGATGTGAGCATGTTTTTTTTTTAATCATTGATTATATTGCTCATTGATGCTTATTTAGAAGGCCATGAACTCCGTGCAGTTGGCCCATGTAGAGGGTGTTTGACTAAATTTATAGAGATTAAATGATGCTTAATTTTCTTGTCTTTACCCCACTTAACACGTGTGCAAAGGTGCAGGTGTGAGATGGTGTTTCTTTCTTTTTTTTTTCAATACTGCATTTGTTCTGTGTGGTAGCTGGTAAGGCAAGCCTCCCCTCTCTTGTCTTCCCGTGCTGCTGTATGCAGACGGTGGAGTAAATCAATAGGGATTAACCTGTGACCTCAGTCACATACTTATAGCCCAGTCTTCGCTGCTCACACATCTCTCATCAGTTTCACTTAAACACTGCACCTCACTCAATAAGGCACCACACGCTAATTCATTTCAGAGATGGAGAGACCTCTCTTTTGCGATAATCACACACACGCACACACACGCGCGCGCACACACACACACACACTAAAAAGCTAAAGAACATGACAAAATAAACAAACAAACCCAAAAGCGATCGAACAGGATGCAGCAAAGAAGAGCTTCGGACGACTAATCCATCACATTAATATATATATTTTTTAATGTTTTCTATATATATGCTACATGTGCAATGAGATAAAGGCTTCAGCTCATTATTATTTATTTCATTATTGGTGAATTATCCGTAAATCAACCGCATAGTCATTTGGTCTATGAAATGGAAAAATGTAAATAAAAAAAACACCGAGATAAACGTAATGTCTTCAAATGTTTTGTGTTCTCCAGTCATCTGAAAAAAAAAAATTGCTATCTGGGAAGAAAGCCGTGAAATATTCACATTCAAGATGGAGCGACTTAACTGATTTAGCAATTATCAAAATATTTTCTAATTATTTTTTTGCTAATTTGATTGATAAGCCGTTAAATATTATTTAAAAAAAAATTAAACATGATGTAAAAAACAAACAAAAAAAACAAAAAAACAAAAACGGAAGGACGAATAATTCTAAAAATTTGAGTTCAACTTGATAAACCCACAACGATGATCGTGCCTGGAAATAGCTAAGAATTTATATGAAAGTGTTTTATTACATTTTTGGGTGAAATGACCCTTTAAATACCGGCCTCTGCTGTAAGAAAGGAGGGCGAGGGGGCTCACACTCACTTAGTTCACTCTGTTAAATGTCCTTGAACACGGTGCATATCTGGCATGTCTGACTTTGTCTTTTGTACAGGCGCATACCTTCACAGTCTTCTTTTCTTCGTCTTCCTCTTGAAATATTGACACCGGCTGACTGATTGGTCTGATGTCTGTCTGTCTGTCTGTGAAAATGTGCGTGTTTGTGTGGCACGCATGCGTGCGCGTGTTGAGTGGTGCAGTGTCAGCAGTATGTGGTGCGAGTATTGACCCAGACCTGTCCTCTGCTCTGACTGGCTCTTGTCCCTAAGTTGTCATCTCTCTCTCTCTCTCTCGCATTCTCTTTCTTTCTGTCTTCCTTTTTGTTCTTTTCATAGTGGATCCCTTCATGGTTGATCTCATTGATCGGTGTTTTGCCACATTTTTAGTCACTGCAATCAGTGTGACGACTAGTGTCAAGCAGGCTGATATGCTATAAATGAGAGGTGTGGAAGATTGGGTAAAACACAGGAGAAGGAGCCTTTCTTCAGCGTCAGTCTTTTGTGTGTCTATTGTGGTCTAATTTTTTGCTCTCTTTTTCTGTGCACAGTAGAAACAAACATTATCTACTCACTCAGGTGTGTGAGGTGCTGGCCAAAAACGGGGAGCTCTGATTTCCCTCGGATCATATCATAATCCACTCAATCAGACTAACGCAGCTCTGTTCCTTTTCTGTCCTCCCCTAACCAACCAACCATACATATTTACGCTCGCACACATATAGAGCGCATCCGAAATGCCTGTGGTTGGACCTCCTCCTCCTCCAGCGCCGCTGCCACCACCACACACAGTGGGGTTAGACCACTCTATATGCTATTGATTGCACTGCTGTTGCATGTTGCGCTCAATCATGAGTTCCATGCGTCTACCGTTGTCCTCTCCCACCTGGCCCATTAGATTAGCCTAATGCATTCAACCATTGATTAGTCATTACACTCAGACCTGATCAGCCAATCGCCTACCTGGTTTGACTCTACTTGACCCATGGACCCTGGCTCTTGTGTCATGTGGCCAGCTCTAACGTGTTAAACACACATGTAGCTCACAGCTCCATCTCATGTATTATGGAAAGCACAATTCAGATGGGTTCACTACCTGTATCATATTCAATACTATGCATTTCCTAATCACATGCAACAGAGAGCTATAGATTGTATCATCGAGCACATTACTGTTGGAACACTGATCTCAAAAGTTAACATGAATGAACTTGAAACAGTGAAAGCAAGTGTGAAAACACCTTTCAGCCCCTCCTTGCACTGCTACAACAGGTCTAACTATTGGTTTCTCTGGTGAAATCGTGTGACGCTAGCAGCTGATTCTTTTTCCTGCTGAGGGAATCACAAGCAGGCTTCCGTAGATTGGGCTTCTTTCAGCACATTGCACAGTGGTGCTGTTGGCTTGGGACCCGGAGATTTTGGAGGCAGGATCAATGCCTTGGGCTCTTTGTCGTTTTCCTCGAGCCCTTCCTCAACAGCTTTTGCGGGGCAGGTCTTGTGTTTGGGGAGACTGCTGCTGTAGTAAGGGAGTGCTGCTGCCTGGGGTGGGGTGGGGGTTGTCGGATCTGCTATGATGTGTAGTTTTCTGGACTGTGTTAAAGTAGAATCCATATGAATGCCAGGGTCCTGGGGTTTCTCAGCAGAAACTAGAGGGACAGGTTTACTTGCCGTCACCCGTCAGTGGGTTTAATGTTGTAGCTGCTTAGTATACTCCTCCTTATCCACCGAACACGTGTCCTCTTTAATTCGGTCTTATATTTTACTGTCTGTGGCATGCTGTTTTATACAGCCCTGACAGCTACTAGAGATGCAAGTTATGCTGAAAATTAAGCTTTCTACACACAAAACAAATGATTAGTAAATAAAATATGATAAATTGTCAGGATTAAATTGCTCAGCAGCATTCAGGTGGATAAAGAGTACCCCACTGATTTAGCAATGTACCAATACAATCTTTAAAGACCCACTGTAAAGACTCCCTTGGTGCCTATATTACCCTAAAAAGAGTTTGCTCAGAGATACGGATGTTTTTATTCTCTTTTGCTAATGTGGCCATGGGTCGCTAGGTTTAAACACAGATGAAGAGTGGTAGTATCTTTCCAAAGCCTACACTTCCAGATGTCCTTCATCAACTTCATTCCCAACTGTTAAACCATCCACTAATATAAAATATAAAATCATAACCGGAGATACTTTTGCTGCACGATGAGCACTTTTGAGACAGTTTGGTGAGGAAAGCTTTAAATATGGGACTTTATATTTCAGCGTTTCCAGTCTTACTTCACCTAGGGTTCTACGTTCAGGTGTGACCAAGCCACACTTTGCAAATGCATACACAGTAAACTAAAATGAGAAATTCTCTCGTTGGCTCTATGTGGCCATCGGTTATTATACTTTCACCTTGGCAAGTTGTTTGTAAGTAATCATGAAGTAAGTCCTCCTCTTTTTTCCTCTCCCTTCCTCCTTTTTTGTGCTGCTTTCCTTCTTCCACACCCTTGTCCATGGTATTGAGTCAGTCTGTGAGGAATAGCTGTTTTAGGGACAGCCCTATTGATGTGTGTGTGTGTGTGTGCGCATGCCTGTGCGTGTGGGATGTGAAGCACCAGGCTGAGTGATCAGGGATAGATGTCCTTATTGGATATGAGCTGGCTACTCCGTGGTTCCGCATTAAATTTGTATTGAATAGGAAATTAATGAATGGATAACTTTATTGATGTTTTAGTATTGAACATATAAACAAAATGTTCTTTTGAAGCATTGTGTGAGCCTTGCACCCCAGGGGGGAGGGAGTGGTCCCAGTTGTGCTTAAGAAAGTATAAGTCCATGTTAAGTCCATAGTGCATTGGAAAAGAGAGCAGATAGATCAATGGGAGCTCGCTGCTTGAGACACACTTTAATTGTGTTGTTTTCTTTCAGATTTCTGTCCTCCCACATCCATCTCAGCTCAGCGGTGACAGATTTGATATGTATTGCAGTCAGTGTCATGAAGACAGATATGAATTTATTGAACAATTTCAAAAAGGGATTTGTTCAGCTTTTATTTGTAAACCCATATGGACTAAAAGGGCGATGTAGTTATAGTGGAGTGCTTGACAAACAGACTGTTTTTCTATGTTTTCTGTAACTTTTTCTTTTTTTGGTAAGTGCTCTGATGCCTTTTGGTGTAGCTTGAATCAATGCTGTGCTGCCGCAATCAAACACGTACAACTTCCTCAAAGTGGAGTCAGACTGATTCTTTTCCAGCGAGTTGGATGGGAACAGATCAAAGAGATGAGAGATGGCGAGTGGTGGAAACTTGTTTAATTAAAATGAAGTGATGAAGGGGGGTGGGGGATAGAGGGATGTTCTTTGATGCGTGCTCTGGATGCACCGTATACGTATTCAGTTATATTACTCACGATTTTTGTTTAAGAGGTTCCAGCTGAGGGTGGGACAGTAGGAGGTGTTGCAGACGCAGGGAAAGAGGGAAGGAAGGGGCGAGCTTGATGAAGTTTCTGATTATCCAGCCTCCTCTGGCACAGGGAAGAATTACTGAATGCCATTTGGGTCAGTGCTCTTTATGGAACTACATTTATGAAATACATCTCTCCCCCTCTTTCTTTCACTCTTTCCACCTCTCCCTTTTTGTAACTCTCCCTTCCTCCCTCCCTCACTTCTAATTGGCGATGCAATAAAGGTGTGTGGGGTCAGTGGTTCTTCAAGGTGAGACTGCATGTGTGTCTCTCTCTCTCCGGTGTACTCCTCCAGACACACAGTCAAGCAGCAGAGTCGTTCCTGCCTCTCCAATCTCACATTTTCTGCCGTGCTCACAGAAACCAAAGGCCTAAATCCACCGTCTGCACCTTAAATAACTTACCTAATGCCGCGCCACCTTTTCTCTGTAATAAATGGCTCTATCATTTGAGAGCCTACCCTGCCCTCCTCTCTCAGCTCTGCTCTGCATCCTTGTGCCAGCCTGGTAAGCCAGAGGGCACGCTGTTGGTGAATCAGAGACGGGTTCTCTGCCAACACACCCAGTGGGAGAGACCCTGCCAAGGGTGCCAAGGCCACAAGAGAGGGAAAAAAGGGGAAGATGAGAAGGTTTGATTTGTGAAGAGATGATTGAAGCGAAAAGGGGAAGAAAAGAGGTGAAAAAGCAAGGAAAAAGAAAGTCTGGTAGTGTAAAGTTTGAAGGAGACTATGCAAGATATGCATCACAGAGGGATAACATAATGCCTTTTTTGTTTTGTTAGTCCTCACCATAGTTGTGCATTTATTTGCTTTAAAGGTCCCAAACTATTGCAACGCCATAAGTTCGGCACAGGCTCTTTGTGGACTGCACTGACCCAGTACCATTTTAGACCAGTAGGGGTCATTGTAGTTCAACTGACTGAGCAGAGAAGCCTGATCTACGGTTCATTTGCAAACGCAACTCTGCTGTCATGGGCTCTCATGCACATTTATTAAAACATATATAAATATATTTGTATTGTGTTGCACTTTCTGATGATAATAGGATGCCTTTAACTTGCTGCAACCTCTGCACGTGATCAGGGGTCAGTACTGTTACTACTGACAGAGAGCTCAGGAGCTCTATCTCCTGTTTACCCGAAAATACCCTAAATGAGGCATGCACTCAAAAAAAACAACAACAAAAAAAGCAAAACAAAAAAACCCCCAAGACGCCACCTTCTGCTTCTCATGCCGATGCAGCCTAATTGATTCAGCACTTGAGCTGGTAATTTAATGTCCAGGATGAGGAAGCCTTTGTGAAGTCTTTACCTGCAGGTATTGTTGGAAGCACCAATGTTGAGAAATAATTGCAGAGTCACTTGTTTTCTTTCATCATGGCTAAGAAGAAACAAAAATCCCAATTTCTCTCTGCATGCAAATAAAGATTTCTTAAAGTAAACGACACATTTCTGTATGCAGACAATGTTTGAATGTAAAGACAAAAGAAGTGACTTGCAACGCTGAAAATTTTAAGGTGTAATCACGTATAAAGTCTGTTTTTGACCAATCTAAGCTCTCAGTAACCACCCTTAATTTATGTATACAAATTAAGCATGCCACTGCCGCCATTGACCTCCAGTAGATGAATATTAGATGAAGCAGCAGCCAATATTTGAATAGCTGAGTTCAGGACGGCAACGATTTTAATGGCAGCAAGCAGCCATTAACAGTATATTTGAAAATAGACAGAGTATTTTTCCATAGATCATTAATGACGGAAAATCTATCTCTCTTTCCTTCCCCCCATCATTCAATATATATCTCTCTTCTCCTCTCTTCATATTTTTCTACCTTTCCTGTATTTCACCCATGTCATTCTTTATTTGTGCTGAACTCGAGCTCATTCCTGCTTCCAACAGACAGAGAAAGAGAGAGGGAGAGGCCTTTCAGAGCTTCCTATTAAAATGCACCAGATATTTGAATAGAGGCTGCTAATGTCTGTTTAGTATATAATCCACGTTCCCTCCTCCCATATTCCTTGTTATTCTAGTTTAGTGCTGTAATCAAGCAGGGCTTGCCAATAAAGTTTATTGTACGGAGCTAAGTGTCAATATCACACACACACCCAGGGCAGAGAGGTCCCTTTAATTAGAAAAGGAGAGAGAGGAGGCTGTGTGTGTGTCTGTGAATACCTGTGTACGTGTATGTGTGCATTTATTTGTATGTTCAGATTTCTTTGTTGATTTTAGCCATCATAGACTGTAAATGCCGTTCAGCGTTAACAGCAGGCCCGTCCTCTTAAAACGTCTGGATGAAAAAAACAAAAAATGCGACGCTGGGAAAAAAATAAAAAATAAAATCATAAATGTGACACCAACTTAAAAAATTTCACTGCTTTTATGAACAAATCAATTCTAGCTTTACATGACTATTGAGCCTAGATGTTTTGAATCTATGTCAAAGCTGAACAAACAATAATCCCCGCTATATGAAGTATTGATTAGACCAGCTCCCTCTCTGTGTGGCTTTATTAAAGGTACAGTTGTTTAAGTCTTTATGATGATGGTATAACCTGATGGGAGAAAACTTTCACAGCTACAGTGGGCTAGCTCCAGATGACAAAAATAAAAATAAAAGACACTCTTTTTGCAGATGAGCAACTCTTGCTTTAATCGCTTTTCGACTGCGACAATAAAAATGTTGACAGTTTCGGCCTGCGTGTAATCCAGTGTAATGTTTTCTCAGATTGGAAGCCTCTTTCATTTTTCTCTCTGGCTTGATTTTTCTTTCTCCACTCTTCTCCTCCTTCTATTAGGCCACTTACAAACAGCCTGGTTAATATGTACTACTGATACGAATTCTTTGATAGAAGACAATTTGAGCAAGGGCAAAAATTGAAAACACCTCCCACTCCTAAACACAGTGTCCCGCGGTTGTGAGGGGCGGGCTCCTGGCTTCAATCAAATAATAAAACACAAAACCATTTCCCATTACACTGCAAAGAGATTAAAGGCAGATTAAACGTACTGTATGGGAGCTGGGGCCTGTGTCAACCACCGATAGCGGCGCGGTCCTGACAGGGAAGAGGAGAAGATGAGGAGATGATGAGACGAGAGGAAAGGAGAGAAGAGAGGAGGAAGAGGAGAAGAGAGGAGAGGGGGTAAATGCACGACGCAGAGAGGGAGAGCAGATGGAGGAGTAATTTGCGTGGGATGTAGATGGGAGAAACATGGCTGTGTGTCAGTGCTGAGCGATGCCTCCCGTTCTGAAAGAAATCAATTTAGGGCGGGACGGGGACGCCGTGCATACAATAATTGAATATTACTGCGTACTATCTCCTTCACATGCAACTGCTCTGCACCGGCTGTATGGGAAGAGTGAATCAAACGGTAGAGCGAGAAACACAGGGTCAGTGCCCAGTATTGAAGAGGTTCAAATATTGCTCGGTTATTAAGTTGATACTCCAAATAATCTCTTTGAGTTAGAAGATGATGAAGAAGAGGAGTAGAGTATTGTCGTGACCCTCGCATCCAGCGACCGGCCAGCCTTTCTCTCTGTCCGTCTGTCTGACATATCAGAAGTGTCAATTCTGTCTGGACCACATGGTGTGATCAATAATCACAACTGTTAATCAATGAGCTTTTAAATAAGCAATGACCCTCTGTTATGAGGTTTACTTTAGGCTAAGTGACACAAACAACTGGTCATAAGAGCAGATATGTCTCCAGAAGATCAGAAGTTGCCCCCCCCCCCCCCCCCCCCCCCCCCCCCCCCCCCCCTCCCCCCCCTCCCTCCACCCCCCCCCCCCCCTTTTCCAACC
>VUQR01011190.1:0-18332 GCA_015108515.1 Hemichromis elongatus | reverse complement strand
TAATAGTAAAGATCAGATTGTAACAGTGAACTCTTCTTGGGGATGTGTCCTACGTGGCATCACGTTTCTGTTTAACCTTTTGGGAACAAAAACGTGAAATAATGACATAGTGGTATTAAATGCATTACAAACTCATCACTTTAACATAGTTATAAATCTTGGGTGTTACAGCGTTATATGTTATAGTGAGACGCATTCACCTGAGTAGGTGTCTCTGTCATCTGTTCACCAGGAACACACTCACCTATAAAAAAACCCCCCCAAAACATTAATTTTAATGACCTTTTAAAACGCAGATAAACAATAGAAAACACTAAACATGAAAAAATGCAAACACACAGTGTTTAAAAAAACACAACCATGAAGAAGGAAAAATCAATAAAAATAAGGGTGTCAAACATGGCTATCCCAGCAGGTGAGTCTGTTCTGCTTGATGGCTTTGGAAAATCTGAAAACCGCAGAGCTGCTCAGGTTGAGCAGGGTGTAAAGATGATTTGGACATGTGCAGAGGACAGTGAATATACCGGGCAATGAATGTTAAAGATGGAGATGACGAGTATAAGACATGTCATCAGTAGTTTTTAGGGAATGTGTTTACCTTTGTCCGGATTCACGATGACAGCATCATCTCTCATTCCATGCTCTCTGACCACTGTTTTAAAGTGATCCAGCACAGAAGGGCCTGTTTCCACAGTCCGACCTGAAGAGGAGAGAATTTCTTTAGGGTTTTTTTTTTATGATAACACAGGCTGTCCTTCCTCCTTTAAATACTGAAATGTAACAGAAAGGAAGCGTTATAATCAGCATATTTAAAATTCTTAAAATCTCAGCAAGAACAACAAATTTCTATTTTTTTATAATTTTATTTTGAAAAGCATTAAATAGTTACAAATTAAAAGGCAAAATGTGAGATGTCATGATTTGAACAAGATTACAGTCACATATAGAGACAATTAGATTTTATATAATGGGCTCAGAAGCTTTGCAAGTTTTACCTATTTTAGGTACACCGGAATAGGTGTTGGGAATATGAAGTCTGTTATTGGCTTACTCATAATTAATACTGATTGATAAAATAAAGTACCTCACCCTTATTTTTAGTTGGACACAAAGACATGCAGTGCTAAAAATCAACAAAGATATCTTAATAAATCAAAGGTAAAATAGCTGATGATCCCACAGTGATCACTCACTGTAAAGTTTGGCTATGGTGGTTTTATTTCCTGATGGTTTCTCTGTGCTCAGCAGAAGCATCACAGCACTCTCATCATAGTTGGTATGAACCACAAAGGCATCAACATCGGCCCCAAGCCCTGCAGAAAATAACATGTTAATGCACAGGCTTTCTGAGTATTATTTTAGCATCATGAGAATGTTTTTATTACACACTTGTCACAGAAATGATGTACTGTACGTGCAGGAATGCAGGAAAACATACTTGCAGTGTGGTAGAAAAATCGTCCTGGAGTGGCCGTCAAACTGTAATCTGTTGAAGTCTTGGTACAAGAGCTGTTCCTATATGCAGACACAAACACATGAAAGGTTATACTGAGTGCAGCATAACCATCCACTGTATCAGAAACAGCATGCAGGTGAATCTTACCTGAAAGTAGTGGCTGTCATTGTAAAGCTGTCTTGAGATGTAACATGCTTCAGCTCAAGCGCAACAATGACAGGGTTTCCTCTCTTACGCTGCATATAATGAGGGCAGGTAGACACCACTGCCACCTCATACCACTTTCCCATAAACTGCAAGGAGCACGCCGTACCAAAAACAAACAAAAACACATACTAATATTATAAAGTGGACCGATCAAAACAAAAAAGAACAGCTTAAAAATGTCATAAACGCAGTTTTGAATTCTGTTGAGGCCAGTGTGCAGATGTGAGGGAGTAAAGCCCTTCAAAGTTTAGGTGTTGCATAAGAGAAGGACCTGGCACCTACAGCTCTAAGGTTAATGAACCCGATGAAGACTGCAAGGAGCAGAATTAAGTTTAAGTTTAGAGGAGATCAGTGAAATAAGCAGGGCAGAGCATATGGAGAAAGTTAAGAGTAATGTTTTTATGGTGAATTCGTGGCAGTACAGGGAGCCAGTGTACTGTGGATGAATCAGCAGGGGTGTGACATGTTTAGCTGACTTCTGGATAAGATGTTAAGTTTGTCAGGAATTCGTGCCAAGATTACTGAAGTCAAGGCGTGTATTCATAATTACTGTACATCAAAACATGCAGATTGACGTGCAGCAAAAAAAAAAACAACCTCGGATATTATTGAATGAAAAGAAGTGATAAGCTTCGCTGTTGGGTGGAGTGGGAAATAACTAAAGAAATTTCATTTTAAAAAAAAGTATTTTATCCACTCACCTGCTCCAGGTCAAAGTTCTGCTGGGTGAGGGTAAGATTTAGTGGCTCCACAGGAGATACCTTGAAGGTCACGAGGGCCCACCCCATGACCAGTACACACACAGGCCTGACCGCTCCCTGCATTTCGTTAGCCTGCCTGCCCAACCTGTCTCTTTCTGTCACCTCCCAGAAACTCTTGTCTGCAACCTTTCTGGGTCAAACGAACTCCCCTGCGTATGTGGCTTTTGTGAATGCTCCCTCAAAACACGACTAAGAAAAGACACAACTTAAAGAGCAGAGTTCTGACGATCAGTGTGTCTGTGCACAGAGGTGTGTGCATGTCACTGCGTGTCCTTTGGTCCAAATAATCAGGAATAAATTGCTGGACTTCAGAGTTTGAAGCTAAAACAAACAACTGATCAATACATGTTAGTATTTAACAGATTGTGGGGAAATGTAGCATTAGTGAGCTACAGAGACTTTTTGATGTTACCACAGACAGAAGTGTCCCTTCAACACACAGCTCATTTAATCTACGTTCTCATGATATCTGCATCATACTCTATTCTACATACTGGTGTATATGTGCCATCTGGTGTTCACTGGGGAAAAAAACGTCTTTTCAGTGACCTTTAGACCACTTGTTTTGTGCCACAAATGCAGTAGAAACGGTAGATAATCTACTCAGAGATTTATTTACCACAAGGCTGAATATTTATTTAATTATGTCAACAGTGTAAAAAGAGCACAAGCACAGCTGATATGGCTCGGGGAGCAGATGAAGCAGCCGACTCTTATCTACATTTGTCTTTTCAGTGTGAGCCTACGCAGCAATACTTTCTGCAAGTGAGCAAGAGCAAGAGAAAGTGTTTGTGCATATGCAGGTAAAATTGCTTATTTCAAGTAAAATGCAGCTGATTAGAAATACATTAGTTGATATATTGAAGCCATTATAGCTGGTAGAAGTAACTGTCAGGCAATGAACATATAGATCACAGAATAAAGTAATAACATGTTTTACATGTAACCATTATTTTACAAAAAAACCCTCAAATCAGATCAATAAAACCTGGAGGTCAATGTTTATTTAACTATGTCAACTGAAAATAATAGGAAACACTACACAATCAAGGTTGATCTACGGGATAAATGTAATCAGCAATATTGGCTACTTGTTCCATTTGCAGTCAGCATCATGTTTGCTGATTTTAATTAATACTTTATAATACAGAAATGCTGTCAGAAACTGGACACAGACACAGAGCTGGAACAGCACGCAGAACACATGATGCCACTTTCATCTCAGGCACAGCAGGGAACCTAGAAAGGGGAACAGAAATTATTTTATACTAGCTGGACAAAAGTCATTCGCACACCCAGATTTAAAATGTCCCCCTGAGGTTTTTATATTTTCTTCTTTAAAAAAAATAGAAAGAAAGAAACTGCCTTACTTAACGTCCAGATCCTGATGGCGGGCAATTTTCTGTTCACCACAAAACATCAAGACAAAAATTATGACAGTTTTTCTTCAACATGTGCGTGGATGTGTATATACTATGTGTATATGTGGAGGTGTGTTCCCCCTTTGGTTTACCTGGTGAAGGTGGAGTCACAATAGACTCTCTTGGAAAACCACGAGACAACGCAAAGGCTTTAAACTTCTGTATGACCTCAGGTCTGACGGTCAGAGTGCGACCTGCAGACAAGTGCAGAAACACACATGTGGTGAATAGAAAACAGAACCGCAGTGGCCCGCATGTTCAGATGCATCTGTGAGCGTGTCTCACCATAAAGTGCCACCTGTGTGTACTCTCTGTGGAAAACCTTGTGCTTAAGGACCACGGCGTAGTCAGTGTAGTTTGTTTCCACCACTGTGATGTCCTTCACCATGTTATGGCCTGAGAGAAAACGTGACACAGAAGCGAGATGTAATAATTCCTAGCATTATTATTAATGTGACCCAAACTAACAAAAAAGCAGAAAATAAACGACATTTGGTAGAAGATAAAATTAATTTACAAACATATGTTATTTTTGTATTGACTTACTGGATGTTAATGGATCTTAATTCATTATTTTATTAAAATATTCTCAAAATTGTAATGAGAATTTTATTAATTCTTGAATAATTTGCATTAATTTACATCAAATGTGCTTTAATAAAGTAACAATAAAAATATGCAATTCTAAAATAATCACAACATCATTGTAAAAATGATCAATTTGAAATTATTAAATTTAATAATATACGTTTTTTTTATTTAGGCACCAGACCTATATAAATGATAAAAATGCTTAAGTGTTGCATGAAAACTGTAACTGTAAAAAATAACTGTATTGTATTTTTAAAAAGCGAAAAGCAAACAAACAAAAATTCCCAAAATATATTTGGGTGTTTATTTTGCTCTTATTTCCTATTTTCAGTCTCTGTGTCATTACTCTGTCACATGTGCCTTGACTGCACAGTTTCATCCTCATGATCACTGTGGGTTTTTTTATGCTCATGACATGTTGCTGATGCTGAATGTCAACTCCTGCCGTAAGCACCAGTCGAGTTTTTTATTCTATCATAGAAAAAGTCGCTTCTCTTTAGAAAAAAACTCACGTGCACTGAAGTAGGTGAACTGTCCGGGTACATTGGCCCTCTCATACTGGTACTTTTTACTCAGACAACCAAAGGGTCTGAAAAAAGCAGATAAAAATGAGTGTTTATCCACAAGCTTCATTTTCTTTCCATTCTGTTAATCTCTTTTCCTTGACTAACACACATGCGGTAACTTTGTTGTTATTAATTCAGCCCAATACAGTCTTCCTGTATCCAAGTTTGCCACTCAACAGCCATCTTTAAATGGCTCTGAGCTCATATTGTGTCATTTACAACGGTTACTGGAGCACATAAATGGAATGGACAGAATAACAAGTCAAATTTGATTAAAAGAGTTTAAAAAGTTTCCTGATTTTTCCCCCAAATAGAGTTTAAAAAAAAAAGCTCTGCCACCATCTTTGCTCACACAGACTGTGAGTGGCATGACTCACGTTGTCTCCCACATTGTGAGATTAGCATTGCCGTTTGGCAGCGGTATGATGATTCCCATGGAGGCCTTAATTTTGCTTCGGAAGGGGACGAAACTCGGAGAGTCGTAGGCGACCCCCACGCGATACCATTTCCCTGCAAACTAAACACACACAAAACAAACAAAAACAGGACACAGTTTATTGGAACTTCACTGACTGAGCAGTCATGCACAGGCTACATGTGACCTGTCTGTCACAGTCCCAGACCCAATGGGACCAAAAGGTTCAATGTGTATAGTGTCATTATCTAAATAAACAGGAATAAGTATTTTCCAGAAACAATGAGGTTCTGTGTTTTCAGGCATAAATAATATGTTGGGAGTATTTTTAGTCACTGAATTGGTGCACTAAGTATTTAAGGAAGCAAGGTGGAGTATGTGGGATTGACTCAAAATAAACGACCTTGTTTGTATTTATCAGAATGAAAGCACACGTCTTTAAGTGAAATGGTGTGGCCCACATATTTATCTTTATCATAGGTTGTGATGTGTCCCCTGTTGCAAGCACTTATGTAAAGCAGGGCATCCTTACATATCTCAAATGTTAGATATATATCAAAACAGATCAGCCACTTTCATTTTTTCTCATGTGAAATGGTGTTTACTTGACTTAATGTTAATGATTGTAATTATGTTGGAAAAAGTGTCAACTTTTACTCTTACATAACAGACAATAGCCTACATAAAAAATTTAATCAAACGCTTTTTACATAAAAAATCCAGGTGGAGAAAATGTAATAAAATCAGCACTACATTGGGTCAAATTGCTTATATTTAAAATTTTTTTAAGGCTTTCTTCATAAAGGACAGACATAATATGAATAAGAAGAAGTAAATGTGGGACAATCCCACCTCATAGCCAGTCAAACTCATTTCTTGTGGCACATATGCCGAAGAAAATTAACCTCACACAATTTCTGCTATGTGAGGGAAGCAGCAAACGATTTATTTGTGTATTAATCTTGTTTGTTTTTAGGCAGAAACTCTTCGCAAACTGTGCGCAAACATAAAACCATCAATTGATAGTAGGTGGCGTCATGTAACAAACAAAGAACAGAAGCTGTTCTCCTTTTACAGAAACCTCATTCTTTACAAAACGTATAACCCTGGTTTAAAACATTAAAAATAATAATAAAAAGCTTAAAAATCAAACAAACAGTCTCCATCCTACCTTCTGCAGGTTAAAATCTTTTTGCGGCTTCACATTTGCATGTACCATCATCATGCACAGCATCACCATGGCAACAGTCATCGTCATGACTGAAGAAGAGAAGCGGCGAGGTGAGCGGGTGTCTGACCTAAGCCAAAAGTGAACTGTGCAGCAAAAAGAGAGGTACAGAGTAGCAAAGCCTGGGGTGATGTTTGCTTTTTACCCCCCTGCTGGTCCACCCACCTGGTTGTCAGCCAATCGTTGCCAAGGTTCAGGGAACAGTAGCCAAGTGTTGGAAATGTTCAAGTCTGAAAACAGCCACGGACATAGACGCTTTATATGTTCAGCTTGCGGTTAACCGAAATCAGCTGAAATTCATGAGCTGTCCTCAAAAGCAAAGACGAGGTGATTTCACAACTTCCTGTCTCGGACTGAAAAAGACACACGAGGAGAAACAAGCCACGAGAGATCAGTAACCTGTTTCTCAGCTCTGATGGCTCATTTGTCTGTGGAGGAACATTGTGTTGGCTGCTGGCTCCAGCTTAACTGATATTCACATTTAAAAGGGCAAGTTTGCGCAACAGCAGGGTCAGTAATAATCAACATGCATGTCAGTACAAGAAAGTCGTTCACACGTTTCTGTAAGAGGAGTTTCTCAAATTTTGAAACACCTTTTCCAGCCTGCAGATTGTCCCAAAGACCCTCCGCTTTCATGAAATTTACTGGTGTCACCTTATTTTTCCAAATATCTTTGAAAAGCAGAGGTTTAAAAAAAACCAAACAAATTTCAACAGATAAAAGAACAGGGAAAATGGGCAGTGTGAGTTAAGTATTTAAATGTTAAATATAGGATGCAATTACACCAGGTGTGTTTGTGGTGCACAGTCACTGGTTGAACTTTTTTAGATTTTTCCTGCGTCTAAATTAGTGCACGTTTCCTGTACAAATCTGAGCCATGAACTGTCTTAAAAACAAAGCAAAACAAAGATCAGCAAAATCTGAAAGGAAAGTTTTAAGCAGGTAAGCAGGGCGCACCTCTCTAAAAATATGGACTTTTTTTTCCTAGCGCTTTGATGAATACATGCATGTGAAAATGAAATCATATCTTGCTTAAATGATCTTTGAAATCAGTTTAACTGTTCATTTTATTAAAGTTACCGTCACATTCCTTTTTAGGACACACCTCGACCTAAATAGAACTGCTTAGCCTAATATTTGATACAGCCATTAAGAGGACCCCGTCTCATTATCAGACTTCAGAATTCAGGTTTAATCAGAATCAGAGCAACTGTAAACTCGACAGAGTCCAAGTGAAGAGCTTAAATATTTTTTATTAATAATGATGATTTTTTTTTCCATTTGCAGCTCTGCTTTCATCTCATTTTCTTGAGATACATGATGTATACAACGAGCCTTCAGTGGACAAGGGGACATCAGTGTGTCTCACACACAGCACACCTCACAGACCTCCTATACGCACTCTGCTCAGAGCTGCTGTTTATGCAGTGAGACTTTAAAATTATATATACCGAATTAAAAATACAAAAACAAATTATTTTCCACATATGTAGGCAGACATGTTTGAACCAAGACAGGGAGGAACAAAGAAAAAGTGCAACACAAAAAGATGTGTTATACATAAAACAGCCAGGCTGCGTGATCACCACTCAGTTACACTTCACTGTGCCTTAAGAGGTGAAGTGACACATTTAACTCATTATGAGCTGGGAAGACTGGTGTCAGCTTGAAGCCTTTTAGGCTTTCCTTACCAAATTTGACCATTTTAGAAGTTTTCAGTTGATTTCTTCGTAATGAGAGAAGCTGAATGGTCACACCGATCTCCATGTGCGAGTGTGTTAGGGACTCGTGTCAAATCAATGATAATGAAGATATATTCAGATGGTATGGGAATTTGGTTCCTCGGTCTTTTTAATGACATGCTAAATGAAAGATCTGAATCAGTTTTAAGCTTCTTAAACAAATTATGAACTGTAATATTTACCGAGTGGGTTCATCACTATGCCTAGCTTGTACAGCCAAACTAGGCATCATTATATAGTGTAGTTTGACTCACTCAGACATCACAAAAAAAGCTCTGAGTAGACAAATAAAATCAATGTTTCCCTGAAAAAAAAAGCAGATCCTGGCTAAGAGAAAAACAAAAAAAACCATTCGATTGTCTTTTTAAATGCATTAATCCTATTTTTTTTATACCAAAATCACAAAAAAAGCTATGATTTCACACAAATAACACAAGAGCAAACAGATGTAGCAGTAAAACAATCAAAATTCAATTAACAGTTTTTCAAAAATAATAATTTAACTCATTAAGAATAATGGAAACATCCTCTTCAGAGTGCTCTTTGCGGGACCGTTGAATCACACGCCCCCTGGTGGTCAGGGTCGACGAATGCAACCCCTCAGGTACAAGCATCATAACAGCCAAACTGAGTTCCCTTTGGATATATAAATCAGACTTTACCGAATATGATCACCATCACCACTCATTTTCTTTTACAGACATTCATGAGAACATTTCACACTCATCATTAAAGAATAAATACGTTAGCGAGAGAGACGGAGGAAGCAGCAACAAGTCTCTGTCGAACGGCTTTGTTTTTGTTGTTTTATTTCCCCAAAACAGGGAAATCACACTTACTTTGACAGTCACTGTCAGCAGACTGCAGCCATCAAAGTCAACTGCGTCAGTCAGTGCAATGTATAAATCAAGAAAAGATGTTTAAACGTAATCAATCTGCTGAAAAAAAAAAAAGATAACTCGCTGTATTGTAGGCAACTTAGGATGTGGTCAGTTGCAATGTAAGAAGAAAAACAAAAACACAAACAAACAGGGTAATGGCAAACTACAAACAACACACTTTGGTAAACAATATTTGAAAAAGGTTTCGAGCATTTGTTTGGAACGTCATGTTATCAGACCTCCTGAACCATCCTAAAAGTCAACTAAATAAAACCATTAAGTTGCAATTAGAAATATGTCAGATGTATTCAGCTAACTTTTCTGTTTTGAACTAATTTCTGAATCAGTAATAAGACGAAGCAGGAAATGAGCGGCGGTACCAGAGAGAAATGGATAGGGTTGGAGGGAGAGCAGAATGGAGGAAATATGAAGGGAAAGGAATGGGCCGGTTGGCAGAAAGTACAATAAAGGCTTAAAATAATAGTGCTGAGCAAACAGAAATCTGGGAACAAACTATATGTCAAACCAAGAAAGAAATACAAAGCAAATAAAACTGTTAGAAGACGAGTTCAAGTTACTGTTAGGACTAAAAGAACAGAACAGTTTAAAAGAAAAAAACCCAAAAAGTATAGTTTGGTCAATGGAATTGCAATCACAGCAGCCTTGGGAAATTGGACCCCTGCCCACTGACAAAAGCAAACCCTTCCTGCACCTGTCAGGATAAAGATGCCAGTCCAGTGGCTGCCGTGAATAGTTATCAAATGATTTTAAGGAAAATATTCGGAGCTCCTGTGATCCTCGCCAGATTTGTGTGACTAGTGCATTGGGTAATTCGAAGACTGACAAAATGAGATCGTGGAGGATGGACACCAACAGAGAGTAAAAGTTAAAGTCCAACAAAAGGAAGCGTGTGGGCCAGGGCCTGTGAACCTGGGAGGTGAACTCACAGTAAGGCACAGTGCTCTGCTTGTGGTTGATGATGCTCATTCATGCTGCTACAACCTCTGAGAACATCTACTGCAAACAACAGACAATAACATTGATGACAAAGCATGTCGTCTTCTCTTCTCCTACTGCTCCATGTTGATGCACTCCTTCCAGTTCAACTGTTCCTGCTCCCGCCTTTGAATCTTTGGATCGTTCAGCGTTCCCTAAACTGGCAGAACATCCCTTTTAGCACCAGATGAACTCCTTGCTGATCAGGTGCTTTTACCACTTTACTCAAATTTATATAATTTAAAAGAATATACACACACACCTTAAGATAGGCAAAGTCTACCTTTCAGGACAAAACCTGCACAAAATAGCCACACAGCAATACTGGACTCATGCTCAGTATGTGGACAAATCCTGTTTATGGAAATAGCTCCATGCATTTAGTCCAAGGTTGGATCAGTCTAATCACATGACTTTGTGTTTTAGCAGCTGATATAAGGACTCCCCAAGCCATTGAAGCACAGATTTGGATACACACAAAGCAGAAAAAAAGACAACAGAAAGACTTTAACAAAATAAATTAATGTCTGTATTTTCTTAAATATGTAGAAACTACAACTTAAATATATTTGGTGTATCTCAGACATTTAAACACAAAGCTTTGCTTTTCTTCATTTCTGATGTGGATAATTATTGCACTGCAATTGCTAGAGCCCTATTAACACCTTCAACCACTGGACTTTGTTTTTACTCCTGTTACAGGTCAAATTTGTTGGTCTTTAAAAAAAACAAAAAAACAAAGAAAGAAAGCCTTTGGATTTGCTGTAATAAAACAGGAATGGAAAAGAAAAGCGAAAGAGCTGAGAGGTTAAGGAAATACTATGACCTGAAACAGAGGACGTATGTAGCTATCCCACAGGTTTGTCCCTACTGGCTAATTGTGCAGGTTAAGTCGACAGCAGTAGCTTCAGTCTGTCACAAAACAATCTCACTAACAGAACAATGAACAGAGAGATAGTTTAGGTCCAAGTAGGTCCCTCTGTTATCCCATGCCTTTAAATGTACTTAATCCATGTTCCTCAGCATCCTTTAAGTCTGTGTTTATCTGGAGTTTCAAGTTTTTGCATCCTGGATGCTAGGCAGCCTATTCCTCTCCTCTTGTTCCTCCTTCATGCCAGCAATAACCTGTGATTTAATGGGCCAGCGTTAACAGGTGGGACTGTATGAGATCTGTTGGTGGGGCAAGGGAGTGCGTGGTCATGAAGGGTAACTTCAAGTCACCAAGCAGACCTGCATTCTAGGTTTGTGCCTCTCTCTTTGTTTGCTGAGGTAGCGAGAGAAGTTGCTGAGGAGAATTTAGGAGCAACGGGCAGAGTGGAGTGTGTGTTTTGGAGCGTGACGTGCATCAGTCTGCTATTAAGGATGTTAAAGAACAAAGTGGTTTTAGGAATACGTGGGTGTGTGTTGGCCTGTATATGGCTATTCTTCTTCTTTATTGTAATGTATTGTTTTTGTAACTATGGGGACAAAATCTTCTAATCTGGTCACACATACTGTCTTCTGTATTTGTGTGTGAGCGTGTGTGTGCGCACGTGTACAAGTATGTGTGTGTGTGTTGATGTATTGGTCAGCCTGGTCATCACAATTTGCTTTTCCCTGACAGAATGGAGCGGTACAGCTCCTCGTCCAGCTGCACGTAGCGCCCTTTGCTGGAATCCAGGAAGTACAGTCTGTCTGACACTGCGGTGGGATCAAAGCTATCCCGACGCAACTCCGTCTTCTGAAACTTAAAAGTACCTAGGAGAAATACACAGAAAGAAAATGTGTAGAAAGTTTAGCTTGTCAAACAATGACCTTTATTTTTTTTTTCCCCTACTGCTATTAATGCTAGTTTTTCTCTTTTGAAATCTGCTGTATTTGTAAACTACATCAAATTTATGTTTTAGAAAGCTATAATACCATCTACAGTTGAGATACACCTACTCTTTTCCACACTGAAGAACAAAACTGGTGATATTCAAAGTACTGAAAAACAAATGTTTTGTGATGATAAAAAAAAGTGTCAACAAAGCAAAATATAATTTGTTGTATGGACTCAAAGTGATAAAAAAAAAACTTGCTGGAAGGTAGCAATTAGATTACAAATATATAATTTCCCCATTGAAGATAATAGGGAGATATAAAAACTGAAAATACTCTGAGTGGCTGAGAGGGTTTAAGACTCAGATGGCACTGAGTTCTGAAAACACAGAACTGTGCTTCCTTTCTTATACAAAATATCAATATTTGGTTGAAGTCATTTTACCTGTCTTGTTGACCTCTGGGAGGAAGCGGAGGAAGACAGGTCTGGCATATGGAGGGAGAGCCTTCTCCACGTCTTTCACAAACTCCTCCAGGTTAGTGGAGTGAGACGGATCGGCGATGGCTGCCATCCCAGCCTTTCCCTCTGCTCCTGTGCACACAGACGCAGGCAGGTCAGAGGAGGAATTCTAGTACCAGCTGAGGTTGAAGTTCAGGTCATGTTTGTGCAACGAGACCAAGAACCTTATGTATAACCTTTCTTACATCTTCACACAGTATCCCACTTGTATTTCTCCCTTTTATGTAGTACCCGAGAATCTAGATTTCTAAATTACTCTAAGCATCCTTTTCAGTTAAAAATAAAGTTTCATATAAACAGGCAGTGTGTGTGATTAGCCAAAATTTATGTACTACCCATGATGTTAATGACAAGTGTTAAAAAAAAAAAGAAAGAAGAAGAAGAAGAAATTCCAAGATATTACCTGGTACTTCCACTCCATACACAACTACATCCTTCATGTCTAGGAGTCTGCTTAGAGTTCCTTCCACCTCGGTTGTTGAGACATTCTCTCCTTTCCAGCGGAAAGTGTCTCCTGTTCGGTCTTTGAAGTACATGTGACCATACTTATCCATGATCAGCACATCACCTGGTGAGAAGGAATTGATTCAATATTCTGCTTATTCAGTCATAATGGCATACAGTAAACTACTCAATGTGTGTGTGTGTAAGTGTTCCAACCTGACAGATAGGCACTATCTCCCTTCTTAAATACACTATGAGCAATCTTCTTGTTGGTTGCCGTTTGGCTGACGTAGCCGTCAAACCTACGTAGAGGGTCATTCTGAATGATTCTGCCAACAAGCTGTCCAGGCTCACCTAGAATGAGAAAGAGATATGGAACATTAGTCTTTTTGGAGCCCCCAAGGAGCTTAAATAAGAGTGCTTATGCATATTAAGTATTCTGGAAAGTTTAAAATATAGATTATAAACACAGTGCCATGCTATAATTCTGAGTGGCCACAGCCTTTCTAAAGATTTAACTACAACTAACTTTGTTGTAACACTATCAATCAGTCAGCTGACCCTTAGATTTTAGAAACCTACTTCTAAAAATACAGACTACATATTCATCTTTAGTTAATAAAGAAACATGCACCATTTTTAGGGGAAACCCACCAGGTTTACAAGGAATACAGACACCATCAGGTCCCCTAATTAGCTCCATGGTCT
This sequence comes from Hemichromis elongatus, assembly GCA_015108515.1. Taxonomy (NCBI): domain Eukaryota; kingdom Metazoa; phylum Chordata; class Actinopteri; order Cichliformes; family Cichlidae; genus Hemichromis; species Hemichromis elongatus. Next base: position 4,596 of record VUQR01011190.1, on the reverse strand, counting down.
CTTCATCAACTCTCACCAGTCTGATGGGGTAAATGAAGGGTAGAATCTGACTGTTGAAGCCGCATGCTCCCATCTGATGCAAAGACAAAAAGCAGCAACCACAAATCTATCAGTATGGTGATACTTAACCCATGCTCAACTGGGTTAAGATGATACTTGGCCATCCAAGAATACTCTTCTTCTTCTTTGGGTTGCTTTAGCTGTATGTTCTGGGTCACTGTCCATCTCTATTATGAAATGCCGCCCATTCAATTTGGATTTGAGCAGACAGTATGTCTGCGAACACCTCAAAATTAATTCGGCTGCTTCTGTCCTGTGTCACATCATCACTAAACACTAGTGTCCCAGTGCCACTGGCAGCCACGCACGCCCAAGCCATCACACTGCCTCTGCAGTGTTTTACAGATGATGTGCTTGGTTTGGATCATGAGCTGTTCCATGCCTTCTCCATTCTTTTTTCTTGCCATCATTCTGGTAGAAGTTGATCTTGGTTTCATCTTTCCAAAGAATGTTTTTTTTAGATGTTTTTATTTTATTTTATTGTATTTTAGTAAGTCCAATCTAGCCTTATGATTATTGAGACTTATGGCTTGAACGTTGCAGTGAATCCTCTGTATTTACTTTCATGCAGTCTTCTCTTTATGGTAGACTTAGATATGCCCTACCTCCTGGAGAGTTTTGTTCACTTGGTTGGCTGATGTGAAAGGATTTCTCTTCACCATAGAAATGATTCTGTGATCATCTACCACTGTTGTCTTTCATGGACGTCCAGATCATTTTGCGTTGTTGAGTTCACCAGTGATTTCTTTCTTTCTTTCTCAGGATGTACCAAACTGTAGATTTTGCCACTCCTAATCTTGCAACAATTTCTGATGGGTTTTTTTTTTCTGTTTTCCCAGCTTAAGGATGGCTTGTTTCACCTGCATGGAGTGCTCCTTCGACCACATGTTGTCGAGTTTGAATGCGGATACCCTGAAATGAAAGCTGGGAGTCTAGACATTGAGTCAGTGTCCATTATATAACTAGAATTGAATATCTATTAGTAAACAGTAAAAATAACAAAACTTGTGCTGGTGTCCAAATATATATGTGAACCTAACTGTATTACAGCAGCTTACATGGTCCCGTTATGTTTAATATTGTGACCTTAGTTAAAAAAAAACCTCTGAATTATTTTTTAATTTATGCAACTTGATTAATAAAGCAGTCTTTGGGATTCTAAAAGACAACACTTTATTACATTGATGCCATTTCAAACATTTGGACTCATAATGAAATGAAATTTTGCCAGTTCAACATCACCAGATTTTGGGGGACATGTTCCTACCTTGTTATCAAAGTTGCCCAGGCTGCAATTGCACTCTGTGGCTCCATAAAACTCTGCAATCTGTGGGATGTTGAAGCGGTTCATGAATTCCTCCCATATGGACTGACGCAGGCCGTTGCCCAGTGCCATGCGCACACGGTGCTGTTGCTCTGTGTCCCGAACTGGCTGGTTCAGTAGATACCGGCAGATTTCTCCAATGTACTGCACAATCTGAAGGACGGTGGCAATAAAAACAATAGCTCAGTAATGAGACAAAAAATTTTTTTTTAAAAAAGGCTGCCTACTGGCTTTACAGTTATCAAACAATGGTTGGACAAAGGATTGAAAGAGTTGTGGGAATAATATTAAATCGTTAAAGGATTTTTTTGCTGAAAGTGACATGATATTAGGAGGTATTCTCAAAAAGGACATTGTAATGTGCTACTGTGTTCTACCTAATGAATCAAATCATCACCAAGTGTGAGCACCGCTATAAAAGCAGAAGTTTTAATAGTTTGATGGTCTGGAGCATTCAGGTGTGTCTTGAAAAAAACAAAGAGCTACATCTCAGACTCTACAAGTCTCAGTTAGGATGTGAAATATTAAAGGTCATGACAGTGCGTTAAAAAAAAAAGAAAAAAGACTGCGCAGTATGTTTAGAAGCATTGTCAGGGAAAAGGTTTTTCTCTTTATAAAGAACAGGGCAGCATGGTTTAGTTTTGCAATGTTGCTTCTGAAAAATCATCAAGACAAGATAAAACAAACACAGCATATCAGTAAAAACACCTCACACCAATTTTTAAACATGGTGGAGGAGTGACAATGTAGGCTTGTTTTGCAGCCACGGGACCGGGGCACCATGCAGTCACTGACTCAATCATGAACTCCTCTGTAAACCAAAGTAGTTTAGAGTCAAATGTGAGACTAAATGTCTAACCTTAACCCTAACCCTAACCCATTTTTTAAAAATATTTCATGGTATATTAAACTTTAGAAGTTAAAGAAGGTGTAGTTTATTTTGACTGTACAACATGCTTACCGTGCAGTTATATTTGGCACAGTCATCCCAGAACCGTGAGGCAGAGAACTTCTTTCTGATGACTACAGTCATGCCGTGTATTAGGCACTGGCCAACACCCACAATGTTTCCTGTGGACAAAAAAGAAGCATAAGTAAAAAAAGTTTAAAACAAAGCAATTAGACATTTAAAAATAGCCAATATCGCTATCTACTTTCCAGAAAACTGAACAATGATAGCTAACAGGTAGCGACGGTTGATATATTAGCATTTGCAAAGTGGCTTTTTGTAACTAATCTTTCTATCTCCAAAGATTACAACACAACATCGTAGTAAGAAAACATGAAGTAGTGAAGTGTTTCCAAGTTTGAAGAGTTAATAATTAGACAGATGTAAATTTTGTGTATTACAGTAAGATACCATGTTTGTTTTTATTATCCACCAACTCCTCCCACACAGTCACAGCATCTTACCACCTGAAGGTTCTTATCAGATTTCATTTCACTAAGATGTTGTCATGTTGCCTAGCAACCACCTGGCAAAAGGCTAAAATGACCTGCCTTTAGTATTTATACACCAGCTACACCTCATGAAAGCATTTAGTTATTTTGATTACACGACAGTAACAATTGATTTCTATCTGTAAAAGATAAATTATATATATTATAATCATCATAGTCCTCATGTTGCCTTGTAATCATCTAGCAATTTGCTGAAATGACTTTTTTTTTTTTTTTTACTTTAACTCTCACATCTTCTGCTGGACTAAAGCAAAACTATTTTGGTCAAACTTCTAGCAGAAATATTATTGGCTGTTAAATTTGGTTTTGCTTACATTTGTTCATTCAGGATCGCTCCATGTGGCTGCCTTTTGTAGAACATCAATATCTTACATACATTTATTTATCTCTTTTTTCAACTTTATTAGATAGACACAGTGTAAAGAAGACAGGAAAGCAGCGGCAGAGAGAGAGTGAGAGAGAGAGAGAGGGGAAGACAAGCGGTAAAGGGCCGTGGGCCAGACTTGAACCCGCGCCAGCCACTCTAAGCCATATGGCATGTGGTCGCCTGCTCAACGCACTGAGCTTCACCGGCACCATTCTTGCATTTATTTATATTTCATTATTTTAGGGTGAATAAATGAAAATACTTGTTGTTTGTTCTCCTTCATATGTTTATGGTCTTAAAACATTCCTCTTATCCAGTGGTGATTAAGTTGTTATATGATTTGGCATAGTAAAAAAGTTATTTTCTTCCTTTTTGCAGGTCTTTACTGATGCAGTTGTGTTTAAACCGAGAAAGGAGCAATTATTTTCTGAATAATGTTTTAATCAAACTTTGGAGGAAACACTACAACTCATTCATAGCTTAAAACACCTCCTACCCTTTAATATCCTTTAAACAGACATACCTGCAGAATGGTAAAGTGGAAGGCAATCATACAATACGTCGTCTGATGTCATCCTAAAGCCATAATACACCAAAGCTGCCATGCGATAGTACCTGAAAACCAGGGCGGGGTGACGAACAAAAAGAGAAAAAAAGTCAAATGAGCAAATACAAAAGCATTTAGTTTTATTTATTCCTCTCACTTTTTAATAACACTGCTTGTTCTTTACATGAAAGCTACATGGATCAACAAAGGCTACGTCCACACTAGTCCGGATCTTTGGGAAAACGGAGCTTTCATGCAAAAACGATCCCCGTCAACACTATCGTTTTGAGTCGTTTTTCACACCTTTGCGCGTCCAGTACCGCGCATGCGTGAAACGTTAGACGAGCCGACCTGCCTGTTGTTTATTTACTTTCCGGCTCTTTAAAACGAGCGGCGAAATGGCGAGACAAAGCACCGAATGTGTCAAATGGAATGATAATGAGGTGGAACTGTTGCTCCGAGTCACAAATGAGTTCATATTCATCTTCAACACGCCTACTAAAAACGTATTGACTGAAACTAAACTGAAACTGAGCAAACAAAACAACAAAACAACTGCGGTACAATGCCATCTGACCATCTTAGTTAAAGTGGTCACATGACTGCATCATATGACTAACATACGTCACCGTTTTAATAAAAGCTCCGTTTTTGCCGTCCACACTACGCGACGACGCTGCGTTTTTAAATTGATGTGTTTTCGAGACCGTTTCCAAAAAAATGTGTTTGAAAACGCATTAGTGTGGACGTAGCCTAAAGATCCCTATGGATGTCTGATCTCTTCCTCCTACCTTTAATGCTGAGCCCAGCCACCCAGCAAAGGGAAACTCCTTTCAG
>VUQR01011189.1:13419-25181 GCA_015108515.1 Hemichromis elongatus | reverse complement strand
AACAGTGTTGGAAAGGTTACTTTTAAAATGTATTAGACTATAGATTACAGAATACATGCCCAAAAAATGTATTTTGTAACGTATTCCATTATGTTACTCAATAAGAGTAACGAATTCTGAATACTTTGGATTACTTAATATATTATCATGTTTTTTACAACTACACGAATGTACTACTGCTGTGTGATTTATTACTATTACTAAAGGTTACTCGCTATACCAATATCAACTAGATTTTTAAATCTTAATATAAAGTGAGTAACAGTAGGTGGACACATGTAAGGCTGCACTTTTTTCAGTGATCTTGTATAAAATACTATTCTATGCGTATATAAGACAGGTCCACGGCTTAGAACCGTAGTAAAGGGACCTCTGGCTAAAACGTCGGGTTCCGTGTCGGGCTCGTAGCCGAAAACCAGCTTACTTTGTTGTCTGGGTCAACCTTGCTAGCGAGAGACAGAGAGAGGCGTTGAAAGGATGCTCCAACCGAACTTATTATTTCGGAGAAAAACACGAACACAGAGTACAGTCGAGTCTTAATAGCTTACATACAATTGAGCTCGTCAGGCACTCTTTTTGGCTGCATGGTTATTATTATATTTACATGCTTCCATCCTCCTTTTCTGGTTGGTGAGAACTCGTACTTTCCCTCCTTCACTCTCACAGACACATAACGGGTATGGCAGTGAATTCTCCCTGCAGCACGGACTACACTGCCCATGAGGCTGCATTCTTTAGGGCTATGCCTGTAACACTCTGCTTATTGCTTTCATATTAAATCTTTTTTTTTTCTTTGAATATTACTTCTTCATTATTACATACGTCATTATGTGGGCCACAAGTAGGGGTGACATGGCCCACAAGATTGAGAGATTAGGGCGTTATATTGCATGCTTTATTTCCACTAGCTTGGAATTACCAGAAATAGAGAGGGCATAGCCTAAAATATGAAACAGGAAAAGACTGTAATGTAATCCATTTATTTCAACAAACTAACTGTATTCCGAATTCCACCCTTTTAAATGGTAACTTTAACGGAATACAGTTACTTATATTTTGTTTTTTAAGTACATAAAGCCAGTACATGTATTCCGTTACTCCCCAACACTGCCTGCCTATCGGAAGTGTTAAATAATATTTTCTTTTGTTTATTTGGCTGCTTTTTTGTGTCAGTACCAAAATATCCAGAAAGCCTGAAAATGCATATAACATGTCCTTCCAGTAGTTTCAACCATCCAAACCATTGATGAATGGATGCTTGCATGTTAAATGCGTTTGCCCTGACAAGGAAAATGAAGGGCAAGGAAAGCACTTGAACCATTTGGTCCATGTTACCTTTGATAACACGTTGGGTGGCACAGAAAATAAAGAGTCCATCGTTTCCATCAATCCATGTGCCGCACACCACAGTGAGCATGAGTCAGAGAAGGTGTGTGTGAGGATGAATGGGTAGTGAGACAAGCTGATTGACTAGATCCATCAAGTGGAAATCATCAGCAGCTCCATTGAAAAGCAGCTCCCTCTTCTTCTTACCTCACCTTGCCTCTCATCTCATCCATTGATGGTCTAATCCTGTCTTTCTGTCTCCTCTCTCTAACTTCTTGTCATTCCCTTCTTCTGTTCCCCATCAGACTTCAGCATGCTTTCCCTCTTCTTTTGCGGAGCTGTCTTGTAATCTTTCTCTTGACCCATTTTTGACTGCATCATCATCTTTTCCCTTTTTTTTTTTAATTCTTAGCCTCCCTTTCTGCTATTGTCTTTAATAGGATAATAGGAAAAGGATTTCTGTCTGCAGCAGAGGACAGTTCACTTTGTTCCATTTCCATTCCCTACTTGGAACAAGTTTACAGAGTCATTTTTAGTCTTTTTTATTCTTTAGTGTAGAATTTAACTTGAACTGAACCTAAATTAGGTTCCTAAAAGAAGCTAGTATTGGTATAAGACTCACAGGAAACAAGTGATTGTCTGTCATCAATGTAAATGACAGTGTGCAAACATAAACAATATAAAAAAATTACCATATTTTTCGGGCTACAAAGCACGCTTAATATCCTTTAACTCTCTTAAAAATCGCCAGTGCACATATAACCTTAGTATGACTTTGGTAAGCTATGAAGCCACACCGATTAAGGGATCGTCAGAGTATTTTGGTTACCATAGTCAGGAGCCTCTCAGTGTAATACATACTGTGCTTCAATATCATATTACCGTATTGTGTATGTATAAGGACCCCAAAATGGCACCTGTTAAGAGACATGCTTACAAAGTGGATTTCAAACTTAAGGTGATTAGTTGCACAGGAGAATATGGGAGTAGAGCTGCTGCAAAGATGAAGAATTTGATGGATTTGTGGAAGAGGAATGAACTGAAAAAGTGAGAATATTCACTAGCTGGGCCCACGTCCTCATTTTAGGTTTGACAGCATTTTAGTAGGTTAAGGTGAATGCTTGGACGTGGGTTGTGCTGCGGTTTGGGGAAGGGGACTGGCGACAGCTCCTGGGCCTGGCAGATCCCCATGCACTAAATAGAAGTGAAGAAGTTAAAGAACTGAAAACAAGGAGGGAAGGACGGTGGGGCACATAAACAAGAACGAACAGCTTGTGGAACTGGGGGAACCTATGTAGATGACAACCGGAAGGAGTGTGTTTGGAGGCGTGGTCCCGCTCCGAAAATTCCGATACGTGATCGCCAGTTGTTCTGTATCTTATGTGTTACAACTGAAAAATTGTTAAAAGTTATTGTGAATAAGTTAAAAAAAAGTTTGACCTATCTGACTGTAACGTTTAACTTAATGCACCTTATAATCCAGTGTGCCATACTGTCCAAAAAATACATTACCTTGCTGAGCTACAATGACTTCTGCCATCAGGTTCTTAAGTCCCATTTTGAAGTCACGAGATGAGCCCCACAGCCATTACCATATTGGTTATAAAAACAACGCATGTGATACGAAAGGGCACTGACTGTAAAACTACATTCGAATGAGCATATCCAGTAGTTTAATACTACAGCTAATTCTCCATTTTGAAATACTGACAAACACATTTCATTTTTTATTCTGTGTAATCCAAAATGAGTGACTGATGCTATAAGATCAACAGGAAAGAGTATTTTTGCAACCACGGCTACTGCAATCCGCTGGATTGCTTCACATAGAATGCAACTTTAAGGTATCTCCACATTTACTTCATTTTTCTTTTTTTTTTTAGAAGATGTCTTTTCTAATTTCTATGCATGCAACAGTTACTGTCATTGTCAAGTTGAACAGAATTTAAATGATTTTTGCACAATAATACCAGATGGAAAGAGGTCTATTGGAATTATTTGGAATGTACAAATAAACCGAAGTCATCTTGATGTGTGAACAGCTGGCTTCCCTACCTAGCAGCTGTTCTACCTTATTTACCTCAAGCACCACTTCACTTATTTCTTATTGGTCTACACAAAAGCACCAGCAAGAGAAACTCTGGATTTTATTAATATTGTCACATTACCATAAGGAAAAGAGTATATTCCTTTCCTTTGTTCTGCTTGGGCAATTTCTTTCATGAGGAAAAATCTTGAACAAGCACACACACACACACACACACATACATATACTGCAGTAGGGCCAAATTTTGATATAGTTTAAAAGCTTTGCTTTCTCCTTTTGGCAATAAAAGTTCAAAAGTAGGAATACTTTGATATTTTGCAGCTGAGATATTTTGTCTTTCTTTCTTCTCAATCTCCAGTGATAGTCTCTCGTCTGTCATGGTTAATTCATGAAACACAATTAGAAACATCATCCCGCTACCGTTTCAATAATTAACCACAAAGAACAGTAGAATGGTTGTGTGCACCGACTTCCTCCATTTAGAACACTATTTTCACATTTTCCTGAACAAAGTCCAAGTCCTGTATTCGTTGCTCAGGAGGCACAATGTGTCATCTACTAATTGGAAGTCTGGCAGTTCATGTCTCCAGCCAGTCTGTTTTAGTATCCCTGAATCTCAAACTGCCCCTGATGCATTCATCGGTGTGTCAGTGTCTGCATAATCAAGTGCATAGAATAAAGTGGTTTATGTATGGATCCTATGATATAAAAACCAAAGTACCCTGGTGATTACATGACATTAGAAACAATGTAAAGCTAAATTTTATGTCCATAACACACTCAGAGGAAGAGCTTTTTTAAATTCTATCTACAAGGAAAAAAAATGTATTTATGAAGGTATATACAGATATTTTTAAGCACATATAATTCAAAGATTTGAATAGTAGTAGAGCTGAAGATCAGAGAAATGTGCTCTGAACACAATGTTATGTCAACAAAAGTGTCACAGATGGGCAGGAAGGACTCAAATACAGGACTCACAGAGGCACAAGAATAAACTGAAAAACAACCCTTATGTCGGATATTGAAGTCTATGAATATAATCTAAAATCCATATACTTCAAAGCAGGAAAGAGGAAACACACTGACAAGGACTGAAGCAGTTACTGAAGCGACACAAGAGGGAATTAGGGAGAGTGGAAACACCTGGAGTAAAAAGACACAGATGAAACTAATTAAGTACAATTCAGCGCAAGATAAAAAAAGACTAGCTACCAAAACTACTGGAACAAGAAATGATGTAAGGCATAACTAAACAGGATAAAAAGATTAACTTAACACTTGGAACACTGAAAGAAAAAATACAAAACAGACAGACAAGACTGATGGAGGGATCGAAAGTTAACAGAGGAAACTAAGTAAAAATAAACTCTACAAAACCATCTGGAACTAAAACTAACAACTAAAGACATGCAAAGGAATACTAGAGAGATTAAATTTAAAACAACAAAGCAACAAAAAAGAACTTATAAAGGACCGTAACATAAATCATGCTCAAAACGAAAGAACTATGAACCCACAATAAACTCAAACCCCTGGGTTCAAGACCCAGGGGCCATGGCAAAAGACTTGGTGACAACAGAGACAGAGTGTGAACTGAGGGAGAAGGAACTAAGCTGAATAAACAACATTCATATGAATAGTGAAATTATAATAATGGTTTTGCAAAGATATTACATTTAAAAATTAAGTCTATGTATACTAAATCACCCAATCATACAGCACTTTTGAATTAAAGTGTTTTCTAACAATTGCATGCACACACTCACTCCATTGGATGCATTTGGGGGAGGTCACATTTTCCCATCTTGCCTGAGAATACTTCAGCATGCAGGTGGAAGAAGATTCAGCCACTGAATCCCTGGAAGATGTCCACTCTACTACCTGAGATACAACTGCCATCAAATAGCAGATTTTTGTATTAGTGTTATTTTATTAGTATTATTCATTTTACATGAGGTACACGGATATGCTTTTATGATTTTCAGAAGATGTGGAGCAACATATAGTGTTAGCTATTGCACTGAACTGAATTAAATTTTATTTAAGAGCTAAATCTGTTATGTGAAGGCTGTGTGCAGGCAGGATTGATAAGGAGGACCCAAAGAGCAGACACTCGGAGGCAGAAAGTAAACTCAAAACCCAGCTTTAATGCTGAACTCAAATGAAACAAACATCAAAATAAACTCAGGCAGCGCCCACACAGCATGAATGAGTGTAGACCGTGACACTGACACAGACAAACACAAGGCTTAAATACACAGAGGGAGCAATCTGGGAACAAATCATTGCTAACGAGACAAAGGAAGCGAAACCAGCAACATTAACATAAGACATGGACTTCAAAATAAAACAGGAAACATAACATACAGCAGACAGGGGAGACAGAAACTATGGAACACAGAACAGAAAACAAAAGGCACAACTTTGACAACTTTGACAATAAAACCAAAAGACTAGAAACAATAAATAATGGCAAACTCAAAGTCCAACAATATAGAAAACTCAAAACTCTGGGTCAACGACCCAGGTCTCCTAACAAAGTCATAACAGTTGACAAAAGTCTAAGACATTTGAACACACACTTTAGGTGCTACTAGGCAAGGCAAGGCAAGTTCATTTATATAGCACAATTCAACAGCAAGGTGATTCAAAGTGCTTTACTATGGACTCCCATCATCTGAATTATAAATAGCATGCACTGAACGACAGATCACTCATACGTATTTCTGTATGTCCAAAAAGGTGTAAGAGCCCTCTTGCAGACCACTTTTAGCAAAAAATTATTTTCGCAATCATTGTTCAGTAGACAAAATGACATATTGAAATTAGTTTTACCTTTTTGTGCATGATACATTTCCTCTCTTCTATTTCCCTGTTCTGTTGTTGTTCTTGAGTTCGCCTTTGTCCAATTATCTTTCTTGCTCTTTTTATATAATCTATTTTTTACCTCAGTCACGTCATTGCCTCCTTTCTCCTCTGTTCCTTAATATTCCTGTTTGTCTGGGTTTTTTTACAGCTGTTTCTGGTTAGTTCTGGAGAATCATCATTAATCATTAATTAGAACCAATCTTACTGAAGACCTGGGGAAATACTTTTATTACTGACTGGTGACCTATGCATATTTGCTTTGGTATATTGCCTTATTTTAATACACCAATACACATCATACACCTGACTTGTATCATGTGATGAAGGTCACAAATGATTGTTTTTTTTTAAGTTTACAATAAAGAAGTTCACATTAAAGGATTTTTACTATACATTCTTTATTGTGAACTTGTAAGAAATTTGGTTCTAAAGAGGATTTATAGAATGATTACTAAAGATTGGTTAACCTGAGTAACCTCGCAGTTCCATATCATAATCGACATTTACAAAACTTGTGTTCTACTTCATCAAAAGACAAGTATTATAGAAGACGAGAAACCTTTGGGGCTCACTTCTAAACATCTAAGTATGTCATTACAACACCGAGGCAAAGGGTTTGGCACATCGCTTACAGGTTTGTATCATCAATCCATGCTTACCACTCTTAAATAAAAAAAAGATCATGATGCTACCGGTCATATTTTTTTCTGAAGTAAATTTCCTGCTGCAAAGCTTATTAGATCAGGTGTTTATGATTCAGATAGATACTGTCCTGGCAGGAACAAAGAAAAAGCTTTTACACTGGCACAGATTTCTAATGATAGATCAGGCCCTTGGTCTGACTTAAAACAGAAACCGTTTTTTCTTGCTGCCTTTTGTTAATGTCAATATTAGTAGTATTTTTTAATTATTAACTTCAATAACAGATTTTAAACAGATGAAGTGTGTGTGTGTGTGTGTGTGCATGCACATGTTTTGATTTGTGTGGACTAAATGTCATAGCACCATGATATACAGTATGGCTTGCTTTTACAACAGATGGCTTTTCTCCCCGGAAATGATACTACAATAATTGATTTTTTGTGTTGAAAAAGGAGATGGTAACCTACCACTGCATCTTTTATTTATTTATATATAAATATATATTTACACATTTTTTAAGTATCAAAAACAGAATTACACTGTTGTGTCTCTCATTTTTAGATGAGTGAGAAAAAAATTTTTTTTTCATTTGTCATCTGTAATGGAGTCACTAACACAGACACATACTCAAAGACATGTTGGTATCCATTGCATTGAATTCTAGGCTGGTCGTGAGCTGGCGTTAAATCCTCCCATTCTGCACACAAATGAATATATTATTTGGTGAGGATTAGTGTTAAATTGCTCTTTCTTTCCTTCTTTCTCTCCATAGACTTAATAGAATGAGAGAATTAAACGCCAACTACCATCCAAACAATACTTAACCAGACTGGATGGGACCATGTCTTGTTTTGTATGTGCTGCCAGCTGTTTGTCTGTGTCTACACATCTCTGTATTATATGTTTAGAGACTTATGCATTTAATGGTAGAGTCATAACAACTAGATGTATAAAGTGTAATGTATAAAATATTGTCCTGCAATAAAGAAATAAATCACCACCAAAAAGTGTCAAGTCAGTGTCAAGTGTTTGTGGATTAATGGTATGTTAAAAGTTTATTTGCACCTTCAGCTGGAATGATTTATCATGCAGGTCTGAAATTGAATCCCTAGGTTTCAGTAACCTGGTATTAACATTTAAAGCTCCAGTTTCTAGATATGTGAGCTTGATGAGTAAATATTTTTATGTTAATACTTTATCACACATGATATTTAAAGAGGAAATGAAAAGCTGCATATACAGAGGTTAATTTATGACATGGAGCCCTCCGTAAAGCCACAACCAACTAGCCACATGACATAATAATCAGCACTGACAAAAGATGGCGCTATGCATGTTTTAAAAACTTGGCACTTATTTCGTAAGTCCAGCTTCACAGATAGTGTTACATCTATGTCAGTTTTTGAGAGCAGGGCTCCGTGATGTAAATTAGCCTTTAAATGTATATTTGTAGCGTTTCACATCCTCTTTAATGTGAAAAGTGTCAATTGTCAGAAAAAAAAGAGATTAAAAAAGTTAGCCAACTAGCCTGGTTTTTAGTCATTTGAACACATTTTTAAAGCTATTATGATTTATCTTTTACACTCATCACTACTGGTTAGATTATCAGATAAGATCCCCTTCTAGCTCTTAGGCCTAGTAGAACATTTAGCAGCTAAAAGGCCAGATAGTTTTCAGATTGTGTTTAACAGAAGTTCTACTATTCCCACAAGGTGAAAAATAAGACAAAACATCCTGTCAGTACTTTAACTTTATTAAAAGCCCTTACTCCGAACGAAAATAATTTTTACTGGATGATAAGATAGGATACATTTATGCATATGGTTTCAATATACCAAGTATCAGCCTCAAAACTCTTCTTTGGTTCTCAAACAAACATTTGTACCATTACTTAGAGCTAAAAAATAGCCCACATTCTCTCATCTTCAGTTATCAGTGTGGCTGCTTATTAACATCAGACATCAATGAAAAGGGGAAGTTAGCAGGAAGTTAGCTAACTGAGTAATTTCTAAAAATCTAAAACAACAGCTCTACTATCACTTTGTACATAAATGAAGACAAAAAACTAAACAGCAGCAATATTTGTACGATTATTGAAGTTGGGTTAGCTGGGGTATAATGGAGTGCTACAGGTGGCTTCCTACAGAGATATGGTTAGGCTAATATAAACACATTTGCAGAGCCAAGATGAAGATGCAATCATGACAGGGAAAAATGCTGAACAGGGAAAACTTCAGCCAAGAAAAGACCTGGGATTTAAGTGATTCTTTTCCGAAGCATTCAGATATATCACTGCAGTATTGATAAATGCTGGACTGTGCACAAAATATTTATATGCACTGTTTATGTGTAGATTTGAAAATATGCACTTTGTGTAAGTGAGTCCCATTGTTGTCTGATTAGTTAATACATAGACTATATGCAATAAAATTTTAGTGTGACCAGTGAACATCAGTAATTGAATCAAAGATGTGTGTAAGTTAAGAAATTATATAAATGTCTGTGATGTGATCTAAACAAACGAACTGTCATTACAGATATTTGAATCATTCTTTCTGACAATCATTCATTAGACGATCTTTGCCCTCAAATACAGTGGTCCCCGACCCCCGGGCCATGGAGCGGTACCGGTCCTTGAGTTGTCTGGTGCCGGGCCGCAAGAGTTGAGATTCTGGTGTGAAATGTATGGTTTTCAGGGTTTTTATTAGTTTTTATCATTAATATTTACCGTTTTTATCATTAACTCAGTTTCCCCGTGTCGTTTCCTGTGTGTTATCAATAAATTTTCTTTTTTTTTTGGTACCGGTACTGACTTTATTTTGTTGTATTTAACCGCAATTTTCTTATTTTTTTTTTGGTACTGGTACCGATTTTTTGTATTTTGTATTTAACCGCAACACCTTAAAGGCCAGTTAATGAAAATATTGTCAGACATAAACCGGTCCGTGGCGCAAAAAAAGTTGGGGACCGCTGCTCTAATAGGCTATTGTTACAATGCCTGGGTTGATTGTGGATTCAATAAGCTGTCAGAATTTGGATATTTTCATCATGTATGTTGGTACTGTGTAGCGCACTGACTTCTGATTCTAGCACCAACCACAATAATGATATATAAATACTCATATTTCACTGGTTATAAACACACAAAGGCACAAAAGCTTATTCACAGCCTAAGAAGATTAATCTCAAATCCAAATATATAATGGCCTGTACAAATAAATATAAGCAACAAAATTCTGATGCTGTTCACTATTATTATAATTTTACTCAGACTTATGTATTCCATTATGTAATGTGATAGGATAAATCCTATAGCTGAGATGTATTACATGTTTTTCTGTCCTTTCTCTCTTCTTATCCTGTCTGTGTCCCTCACAGAGCTGCAGGCAGATGATTGTTACCTCTCCTTCACTTCAGTTACCCAGTCATTTAATCTCTTCTACTCACCTCTGTGACTGCCAGTCACACTCCTCTTTGCCTTCCTCGTCTTTCGTCTCTCTGTCAGTCACATAGCTGTCCTTTTCTCCCTCCTTTCAACCTCTTTTGTTTCACTCTCCTTCTCTATCCTTTATGAACTTTGTCATCAAACTTGAATTCGGTGATTTGTGTCACCTTTACTTCTCAAAGCGTTAACGTACAATACAAGACAGCTGGACATTTACATGGGGTTTTTCCTTCCCACCATTGCCAAAGTGCTTGGGGTCATATAATTGTTAGGTTTTTCTCTGTATGTATTATTGTACAATATAAAGTGCCTTGAGGGGACTGTTGTTGTGATCTGGCGCTATAAAAATAAAATTGAATTGAATTGAATTATTTATGTTTAACATCACATATTATACTATGCAACACTTTTCAGAGGAAGCCACTATCCAGAGTGCATGACAATATGTGAGGGTTGGCTGATGCCACAGCCAATTCTACAGTTCATCACTTAGTCATGAACACGTCCGCAAGGTACTTAAATTCCTCATCTTAGGACGGTGACTCACCCACTCCACCATTTTCTTACTTACCATGGCCTTATAGCATGAGGTGTTAATTTTCATCCCAGCTGCTACAGAGTTTGCCAGAAACCTCTCCAGTGCCACTTTAAGATCATCATCCAATGAAGCTAACAAAAGCACGTCATCTGCAAAAAGTAGAGACAAGCTCGTGAAGCCACCAAGTCAGTCACCCTCTAAGCCTCAGCTGCAACTATCTTCCCTTCACTGAGGTCACCTGACCATTTTCTAGAATCACCTGAAGTCTGTCTGATATCTGCTGATATGTGCTCCTTAGTGTAAGAAAAACAACAACATATACTTTAAACGTAAATAGATTCTACTATCATTTACATCTATTATTTTTGATTGTGAAACAAATATATAGGAATTTTTAAAAAACACATGTTAACTTTGGCTTCAAAATTATACAAAGTATTTGTTCTTATAAATTATTTAGAGTGACTTGTCTCTTTGGAATAGTTAAGACAAAAGAAAACCTCCACCAAAGTGGTAATATACCATCATAAAAAGAAATAATAACAGTTTTTAGAGACCAAAAATGGAAGATCTTGAGTTGATATTATGCATCAGTAGTGTCTGACATATGTGCTGTTGAGCAAGTTATGTTAAGTGTTATGGAATAAAGGGATCTAGAGCACCTCGCTAGTTGTCGGCACATCGTAGGAAGTCACAGTTTTCAAGACTAAAAAAGATTTTGAATTGTACCAAATACACTGTGGAATTTATGTTGGCAATTCCTAGTAGGGATATAGCAAGCACAAGAAAAACTGTTAAAGGGATTGTTTAATCTTTTTTAAAATTTTAAAAATAAAAGTACTTGGTACATTTCAGCGAGTCTACGCATGTGTTAAAAATGCTCACTTTCAGTT
>VUQR01011188.1:0-11149 GCA_015108515.1 Hemichromis elongatus | reverse complement strand
TGGGGCGGGGGGAAAAAAAAAAAAAAGTAAAGAAAAGAAAAGGAAAGTGTGGTGAAAAAAAATGTTATGAGAGGAAGTTTGAAAGTTTGTATTTCCTCACATGGCTACAGTCTGAATGAGAGAAAACAAACGGAAGGAGTCCGAGGAGAGGGAGGGAGACAAAAGGAAATTAAAGAGATAAAAAGGGATGAAAAGGGAAAGAGAGGAAGGAATCAAGAAGGAATACTGAAAAGTAGCGAGGAGCGGAGAAACAGTTGCCTCTGTTACCTGTGTTTTCTTTCATTTAAAATCATTTTTTTAAAGTATTACTTTACTTTAGAGGTCAAAATATTGGAGTTGCTACTTTGCTGTGTGTGCAGGACTCATACCCCCTCTTTGTATTCTTATCCACCTTAAACACTCCTTTTTCATTGTTGTGGGATTTCTGGACTTTACCTCCAAGGCCCAGTGTGGGCAGCGTTTGGATTTTCTGCTCATAAAGTTTGGCTTCCAAGTATAGCAGTCCTTTCTTGGCGGGCTGCCACAGCTTGTTATAATTAAAAGTTCTTTCTCTTAGTTGCTGCCACAAATTTAAAACAACTGCTTCTTGGACGGCCTATGGTTTACATCCACACAAAGAGCAATCATGAAAAGGCAAGCACAGAAAACGAGATCTCCCTCTTTAAGCTCTCACACGTCGCCGCTTTGCAATCAGAATCCTGCCCTGTGTCTGCTTGCTGACAAGCACTACTAGTCTCTACCACTCTGATATGTCACATAAAAATACACTATATTGCCAAAAGTATTCACTTGCCCATTCAAATCATTGAATTAAGGTGTTCCGATCACTTCCATATTCACAAACATTTATTAAAGGATGGGTCGCTCTCAGGATGCTACCTGTGCATCAAGTCTATTCATTAAATTCTCTCACCACTAAATATTCCACAATCGGCTATTAGTGGTAATATAACAAAGTTAAAGCGATTGGGAAACACATGAGATATTAGGTGAGATAAAATCACAGAGTGGGGTCAGTGGATGCTGAGGCTCATAGTGCACAGAGGTCACCAACTATCTGGAGAGTTAGTCGCTACAGACTTCCAAAGTTCATGTGTTTCAAATTGGCTCAAGAACGTGTATCAGACAAAGTTGGACTCTGTAGCAGTGGAGACATGTTCTCCGGAGTGATGAATCACGCTTTTTCTGTCTGGCAATCTAATGGATGAGTCAGGGTTTTCCAGGACAAGGGTACATGTGTGACTGCATTGTGCCAAGTGTAAAGTTTGATGGAAGGTTGTTTTTCAGATTTGTACGTTTCGGGATTGTCCCTTTCTGTTCCAACATGACTGTACACCCTTGCACAAAGTAAGGTCCATAAAGACCCGGATAATTGAGTTTGGTGTGGAAGAACTTGACTGGCCTGCACAGAGTCCCCACCTCAACCCAACAGAACATCTTTGGGATGAATTAGAGTGAAAACTGTGACCTGGGCCTTCTCACTTAACAAATGTGCTTCTGGTAGAAAGGTCAAAAATTCCCATAAACACTCCTAAACCTTCTGGTACTCTTCTTTCCAGAAGAGTTGAAGCTGTTACAGCTGCAAAGGGTGGGCCAACGTCATATTAAACTCCATGGATTAAGAATGGGACGTCTCTCAAGTTCATATGTGTGTTAAGGCAGACATGAAAATACTTTGGGTAATATAGTGTATTTTTGTATTGTATACCGTTGATGTAGTTTTAGTTAAGGTCAGCAAAGTTCCATTTTTCTGCAACATTCGCCTAATGTAACAGAACAATCTAGCAATTTATGCGTTATGTCTTGCAAAGATGTAGATGACATAATGAAACCTAAGGGTAGTTTGGTAGTTGTGAGGCTAAGATCAGAAGCCATAAAGCTTGTTGTCGCATAGAGACTGCACAGAGGCTGTTCAGAATGTCTACTTATAGGGCGTGGTGATAACAAGACTGAATGAAGACAGCTGAAATACTAAAGATCATGGTGTCATAGTTCTTGTTTATAGTCTTGAACAAAGCTTCCTCTTGTTTCCAGTCTTCATACCAGGCTAGAGGTCAGAGCACCTTACTCATCTGTCTCAGCCCAGAAGCACAAAATGAGCTTAATCGATTCACTCTTATTGTTAAAATCAATAGGGCCAATCAATGCGAACACGTAGAAAGTCTCTAGGAATCATAGTAAGTAATTCGAAGAACCTTATTGCTAGTTTTTATTGTATGGGGTAAATGAAGCCTTTAGTAAAGCAGATGGAACAAGCACACTCAAAATAAGAATAAACATTTAAAAATAACTTAAAAATGAGCTGCACAGTTTGAATTCAGCAGATTGCACTGATTCATAAATGTGCTAACAGGGGCGCTGCCGTGTGCTGATGTAAAGGTAAGACGAATAAATAGAAATAATTTCTCATTTTGTTTTACTGACTTCGTTGTTCCCACAGAAGTGTTTTCATTTATTTACCACTAAGGGCATTTATTAAATGTCACACCCATCTCTAAAGGCGTATCCACTGTGGGACCGAGTCTGCGAACAACTCTCCCATCAAGACCTACCATTTGCAAATAACTGACAGTTCAAGAAAATCAACGCTTAATTTAAACCTCAACAACTATCAGAAGTCCAAACTCTTGTTTCCACTTTTTTATACCTGCCAAGCTTACATTGTGAGTTTAGGCCATCTTATTCTCCCCTGCCTTGCAGGCTGCCATAACCGCTCTGCCGAGGTGGAATTCTTTCCTGTGGTCATAAGGAAGCAGTTGGTAAAGACAAGCACGAGGTAATGAAGAGGGCATTGTCCGAGCTCATTGTGCAGCACATAATTGCGTGCATTTTCCAGGCAGCCACAGCTCGTGACTGCCGCCAGTGCGAGAATGGCTGCAAATGCAAAAAGGGCTGATATTAAGCATCACGTTCATAGTGAGACAGCGGTGTTATGCCAGCCAGACACATGGCATTGGGCTGCTTCATTCAAGAGCACCACTGATGTGAAACAATAGGAGGAAATGGAGCTTAGAGGCATAACGTTAATATCCTGGTTAAATAAAGCTTCAAAGCTCATGTCCAGACAGTGTAAGATTTTTATTGAAATTAATGCGTGTTCAGGATGTCCTGGTTAAATTCAAACGTGGATTTAACTAATGCAGACAATTTAAGGGATTTTTGGAAGAAACTAATTACCCTGGGCTTCTCTTGTTTTGTATTTAATGTATGCATTTTTTTTAAAGAATGCATGCATAATGTGTTGCACAGGATTGGATAGGAATGGATGGAATCTGCTGTGGAGGTGATGGTGCCACATTCCGATTAATATAATGGATTATCCCTTATTTGCTCTCGCTATTTTTCTCCTTATTGGATTCCTTCAGCAAGTGTGTCTCCACAGAAACATGTTTGTTTGTTTTTTTTAAGCAAAGTATTAAAAATCTTAAGAGTGCAACTTAAAAACAATATTCCAGGATGTGTTTGTGTCCTTTGTAATTCTTTTAGTTTTTTTCGTCTGCCCGCTTTGGTTTTAGCCTGGTGATCATTTGTTGTTCATTTCAACATCCCTTGTTGCACAGCAAACACACACATTCGCACGCAGACGCACGCACATCCAAAGCCTGTACCTGTTTAAACAACAAAGCGGTCCCATCCTCTTCATCCCCTCAGGTGTGCGACCCCTATACCGCTGCTATAGCGCATAAACACACCATGCTGGAGAAGGGTGCGAACTGGTTTCACCTCTCTGCAAGGTGTTGGGTGTCCATCGCCGCAAAAATGAGAGACTTACTCATGCAAACACACACACACATACACACATACAAGTATGTCACTATGGACACATATCAGTGGCCTGCTATTGTTGTAGACATATAGGTGATAACAAAAAGGTAAGATGCACCTCCACCCAAAACCCTGCAGCCATGGATGTTAGTAAAGCATAATGTCTCCCCTGAAGCAGAATTAGATTTTCGCTCTCTTACTGCTGTCCTGTTTGCACAAAATTGAGATTTGATGTAAAGTTTTTTGTGAAGATTTGCAAATCATCTCAAACCTTTAACTGAGGATACCCTCTTCCACTATTGGGGGTTGAATCTTTATCATCCAAAGAAAGAAGAAAAAAAGATCCAGAAGTTCAGAAACCAGCATCTGTAGTGGTCTGTCTGGGAGTCAGTGGACATGGCATGGCTAGCTTGCACCCCAGTGATAGCATGTGCTGCCATTCAGGTAATGTTTTCTTTATCTAAGCAAGACAATGCCAAACTTTATTTTGCACATATTACAGCAGAGTGACAGCAATGCTAAACTGTCCTGCTTGCAGTTCAGATCTGGAGCATTATGAAATGAAAAAGTATGACAAATGAGGCCTGAGACTGTGAAGGATTTTAAATCCTACATCGCAGAAGAACTGGAAGACATTTTGCTTGCAAAACCACAACAACTGCTCTTGTTCTCCTCCAGAAGAAGTGATGTAGCAACATAACAAACGTGGCCATCCCAACATTTTGGGAAGTGTAAATTCAATATAAGGACATATGCCCACTGGACACTTTATTAATTACACCTTGCTAGTACTAGCATGGTGCTAGAACTGCCTTAATTTTCTGTGGCATAGATCCAACAAGGCTCTTCAGAGATTTTTGGTCCATATTGACATGATAGTATCGCACAGTTGCTGCGCATCCATGATGTGAATCTCCTATTACACCACATCGCAAAGGTGCTCTATTGAATTGAGCGACAGACATGATCAGCAGCAGCACTCAGGTAGGCTATGGTGGTTAAATGATGCTAAAAGGCCTGAAGTCTGCCAAGAAAATAGCCCCTGGCTATAGCACCAACACCACCAGCCTGAAACACTTACATGAGGTAGGATCCAATCTTCTGAAGACCACACTGGTACCCAGTGTGGTCTTCAGCTGCTCTAACCAATCTGCTTCAACAGTTGACATGTTGTGTATTTAGAGATGATCTTATGCATACCTTTATGGCAACAAGCCGTTGTTTGAGTTACAGTTACCTTCCAGCCCTCTCTGAGCAGTTTGGCCAATCTCCTCTGACCTCTCACATATACATAGCATTGTCACCCAGAGAAATGCAGCCACCTGGGTATTTTCTCTTTGTCAGACCACTCTCTGTAAACCTCTGAGATGGCTGGAAAATCCCAGTAGATCAGCAGAAATAGCTTTCCTGGCACTAAAACCATGCCATGTTTAAAGTCAGATAAATCATCTTTCTTGAACTTCAACAGGTGGTTTAGACCGTGTCTATACGGCTAAATGCACTGAGTTGCTGACAAAAACTAGCATATTAAACTGTTTCACTTCAGAAACAGACACACCCAGCCCACACTGTGAGGGCCACTGTTAATTATGCACCGTTTGTATTGCTGCTCATGTCCCAGAGACCCAACTGCTGCATTGTGCAATTAAACTTTATTTTAAAAACTGTGATACCAAATTGTCTAAACTGTAAATTGGAAGAAACTCAAATACTCCTTTAAAAACTGTTCTTGACTTTAGCACAAGTCATGCAAAAATGCCTCCTTGCGCACTCTGTTCTCATCTTAATCATATTAATGCTCATCCAAAGACATTTATGTTATGTGTGACCATTAAAACTGAAATCCTCCCACTCCCCCCACAAATTTGTTTTATTCGGCACTACTTCAACCACTAGACGCACTGCAGACACACACACACACACTAAGAAACACAAAACTCTCCAGCCAGACAGGAAGCACCCCCACCTCCTCTGTTCCTGTTTCTCATAGCATGTACAAGAGTGTATGTGTCAGTGTGTCCACACTCACTCCTGCTAATCTAGGCAATCAGCAGGAGGCACACTGAACAAAGCAGGAAAACACTACACAAAGCCAAGAGATAGAAGATAGTGCTGGACAGAAGCAATATTATTGGTGAGGGGAAAAAAATATGCAGAAGATTATACATTGAGAAAGAAAGCGAGACAGAAAGATGTGATTGTGGAACAATGCTGGCAGCCAGGCTCTTTTCTTCACCTCTCTCTTCCCTCCCTTCCTCTCCTTTGGTAGACGGAGGGAGAGGCTCAGGGAGTGTTGACACTGATGCAGATACATTTAAAATCACTGCATTTGCTTTTAAAATTACACTGCAACACAAACAATCATACTTTCTTACAGTTTTAATGAAGATGTGTGCCACCCAGACCTTTCTGTCAAACACTGGCACAAGTATCCTCGTGCCGAAATATTTGTTATCCGGGAGTTTCAACTAAAGTGGGCCAAAAACTCAGTGTTTGTCCTGCACAATAAAGAAAGACACAAGCGTATCCAAGCTTCCTGTTTTAGAAGTCAAAGCTCAGTGTTTGAAATGAAAAGCAGAGGACCACTTTGGGGTTTGCACAGTTTGCACAGAGACATAATGAAAAGTTGCTGTCATGTTTGTGTTAGAATTATCTTTATGCTCTTGTCATCAGCCTTTGTTAGAGGTCAGGTATAAGCAAGAGAAAAAATTCACCTGTCATTACTTTTCCTGCTGTTATTTCTTTTCTCTCACCCCACCCTGGTGAGCTGGCGTAGCCAGGCCAATCTGGTTAAAGCCAAAAGATTGTGTACACACACACACACACACACACACACACACACACACACGGACAAACACAAGCTACTTTCCGTTGGATTTGCATTCCTACATTTCCATTCATTTGCGTAAGCATCTGGCCACAGGAGGCACCGAACTTCAGACACAGAGAGCCTAAAAAAGTATGCACAAAACAGAAAATGGACAAACTGAGAGCAGCGACTGCGTAATTTAGGCAGCAAAAAGTCTGCAGCTTTCTAATGCATAAGAAACCGACGGGTCAACAAGGAAATGACAACTGGAACTGTAGGTCTGATAAGATGGCCAACATTGAAGATCTGCAGTTAGTCATCATGTTTTATCAGCAGTTTCTTTCTAAGCTAATGAACACGGATCACCAACTAAACTATACATACATGCCAACGCACGGTTCCTGGCACGTGCACAATGGGCACGTTGTCTAGTCGCCTAATTATTAGCAAAACAAATATTTTGAGATCAAGGTGATATTGAAAGGCAGACAGGTATGAATGTACACTGTACACTGGTCTGGCAGTGTTCATCCCATTCACCTTACACAAAGGAGCAGATAGCAGTACTGTTGGTGGGTTAAGGGCCTTCGACAGCCCCACCCGACTCTCCCAGAGCGACTGCCTGTTTTCTGGAATCGCCTCCATGCTCTGGACACAGCAAGTTTGAACTACCTGTACAACTGTAGGATCCAGGTATTTCCTCATGCTACCAGTAGTGAATCTGACCTTAACTAAATGCAAAAATAGTGAAGAAAAAGTCAGAAAACAAGAGTAGGGAAAATATGAGAGGCCTCCACACATAAAACCATTTTTGTGTTGGGGCTTGTCTCATTGTTGCGCCTCTAGTGCACCTGTTGGTAATTTCATTACCAAAGCAGCTGAAATTGATTAACACCCCCCCCCTCCCCTGCTATTTAAATGACCAGATCAATATCCTCTGGCAGAAAATAAACTGTCCCTTTAAAAAATCCAGTGAGCTAAGCTCAAAATGTGTTTTATTGTAGTGTTTGAAGATAGAAAATATACAGTCACTTGCTGTTACATGACAAAATGCTCTTGTTAGACTAATTATTTTCATCGTGCTCGACCTTTGTGCCCCCCGACTGTTAGAAAGCGAATTTGTGAATCCAAAAATAGCAAAACACAAATTCCTTTGTGAAACACAAAACCTACCGTGCCTGTCAGCATGCGCATTTTCTGATGTCAGACTGACGACACAGCCTGCGAAGAGCAAATATCACATTTGTCATTTGTACGGTAACAAAAGTATTTCTCATCATTTGTACGTGAACGCAGTGAAAACACTCTTATGTCTAACATTGTGTGGCCAGAAATAGGCCGCTGGCCAAGCTAATCTTCCTTCCTTTACATAAACACTATCTCACGCGAGGGCAAACACACACACGCATACAAAACTGGCTTCCCGTCCTTGGAACAAAGATAACCCCCCCCCCCACCCCTCAGCCTCAACTGTTGCACCCAAGAACAAGAAGACACATAAAGAATCCAGAAAGAGCAAGCGAGATAACAATGGTTATCCTGGAGTATTCTGCTCAGACGGTGACAGCTGTAATCGGGCATGGGACACGAGCCAGCCCCCCCCCCTTTAGTCAGCGTGACCCTTGTTACGGCCTCCAACAGTACTCGTGTTTTGACGACTCAGCTTCCTTTTTTCAGGACACATGCTCTAAGGGTGAAGGCTTGATCTAAGGTAAGGCTAAAAGTAAGTCACCATAAATCAAGGTAAGGTCCTCTGTCATGGTATTAAATTGTGTGCGTCTATGTGTGTGTGTCATCCTCCGGCACTGTGGTGGCTGCAGGTCAAAGGTGAGGTATTATTATAGCGGCTTACATTTACACACACAATGATTACACTGTCTGTGCTTCACAAAAGTCCCCAGTTTACTAACCCCTCTGATTACTCGTGTTTACCTATCAACACAAAGCAGATGCCAGGGCAGTGTTGTGATTTTGTTTGGGGGGCACCGTTTAATTAGCTCGGTCCTGGGAGCAGGGGGTGCCTGTGGTCAGTGGTTTGGGTCGTTAGTGGGTAAAATGGAGGCTGGGGGATGGAGGCATCAAGACAGAGTTGATGTCTGGGATTCTTCTGGCTGCAGCCTGACCAAAATAACCACAAAACCATTGGAAACTCTTCTCTACAAAGTGCATTTACATGATGTATAATGCTGTTGCTTCTCTTCATGTAGGATATTTCTCTTGCATGCAAAATGTGTTTTCTGAATCTATGTCTCTAGGCATTTTCTTAATAGCAGCCTGTCATTTATTTAGCTGAATCTTTAAAAAAGTACCAAAGATGACACAGTTTGACATCAATAAAATAGCAGTTTGGGACCAACAAAGTGATTCCCACAGCTATCATCCAAAAACTCAGCACAGTGTGCACTGCGCCCTTAAAATATTTGAGTAAACTGGACAAATGGAAGACAAAAGAAGAGTTGGCAGGCATAAAAATTCTACGACACATGAATAGAGTTTAAAAGTTGTGTCCTCTCGAAGATGCATCCAGCATCCTTCTAGAGTTTACTAAAGCCTCATCAGAAATGATCTCAGTGGACGGGTGGCTTTTGAAGAAGCCATTCTGAAGATAGTGAAACAGAGAGAAAAGCCCAAGTTATGCTGAATTACAGAAGAACTTGAGCTGAACGAGAGCAAACGTCATAGAGTGATGTTGTTCCAGAGTTGGAACTTTTGGATAAAATCATCATCAGCGGGTCAAAGGTTTGTCAGGAGAGAGGTACAACGGTGAGCATCTGTTAAACACAGCGGCAGCTCTGTTATGGTTTGTCAGCCAGTGGTGTTGGGGAGCTTGTCGAAATTAATGGACATACATGGAATTCTGAATACAGAAAAGCTCCATCAGATGCAATACCATCTGTGAAGCATCTGCCTGGGCACAGCTTCATTTGATGAAGAACAGCATGGCTATGATCCCAAGCACATAAATGGAAGACTCATTCAGTGTGTCATTCAAGCTCAGTCGTGGATTGGCCTCCTCAGAGGCATTATTATTGAAGCAGCGTGGGATCATGTTCATAGAGAATCTAACAAAAAGCCACCGAGATCCAAATGTAAATGTCCTTTGAGAAGTCTGGAGAACTATTCCTAAAGATTACTTAAGGAAATGACAAGAAAGCTGCCATTTGAGAGTTCACGATGTGCGGAAAAATAAAGACGTCATTAGAAAGCTCGTTGGAATCGCACAAACTGTTTTGGGTTTTTTTTAATGTTCTGATAAATCACTGCAGCTATTTCCTACAGAAATGTGGAGTGGGTCAAGAGCCACGGCAGTGTATTATAAAACAATTTAAAGCTAATTCTTTGCAGCCTCTTATTTGTCAGTGAAATTAATGAATGGAGACTCCGAGCATTCCAGGGGAAGTTTGTAGCGGTCTGCATCCCCACACAAACGAAGGGAGTTGCCACTAACAAGGCGTGGCTCTTTGCAAATAAAGAGCGCAGTTTTATTTTTTTATTTATTTTGTTATATACTTTTATACGATTTCATCACAGTGTGTCTCATCTGTTGACCGACATACATGACTTCGGTGTGCGCTATTAAATATGGTTTGGAAGAGCGACAACATTTATTTGCATGCGTTATCCCTTGGGCAACATCCACAGTCATTTATGCACACATACACAATATAATCCTTATGGTGTTGTGAAGCTGTTTTGCATAGCCTGTATTTAATCCTAATGTGGGAGTGGGGTATTTTGCATTTCCGTTGCATCGACAAAATAACAAACAATCCTTTTCTGTGAGTATTAAAGGAACCTTAAGGAAGGCAAAAATGTGCGAGGCACTTTGGAGTTTACTAAATTTAAACGTGAAACACAATCTCTGCCAATGTCCAGAAACAGAAACGAAGTGTGTGCAGTTTAAGACAGTCTCCAAGGGGATGACCTTTCATGTGTATAGCAACTGAGAATATCATATGAGAAGGAAGAAAGAGGAGGAGGAGTTCGAACATACAAAAAAAAGTGAAGAGGCAAGATCTGAAGCAGGGAAATCATTGAGCTTAAATCAAAATTAAGTAATTCTGTTTTTGGAAGCGTATCTATAGACACAAGCTCTGCTCTGTCACTCTTATTAATAACACCACAGCTCAGTCAAACGATTTCTCTACACAAGTACAAAAAATACACAGCGGCTGAGCGCAATAAGACTCTTGAACGAATGCAAGTTATCAGATGTTGTTTTAATATTTCCGGCCACATCGTCTTTGTGCTATTGATTTACTCTAGGAAATAAAAAAGTGAAGAGTTCACCCTTCAAATAAAGTCCACAAACACGTTGTTTCCAGTTGGGTTTCATTTTCTTCACAATGAGCTTGTTAACTTCATATCCTGGTCACACCCATATTTTTCTTTTTCTGAAAGGCTTACTTCCTCTTCCCTCTTCACTTGGGTGACATCTCTGGCCGACCACATACACACACCCACGTGCTAACACACAGAAAACTCCCTCTACTAACCCTAATAGGAAAATTGTGAGTTATGTTAAGGCTATGTGTGTAAATGTGTGTGTGGTACTGCTCCCAGTGTGATGGCTTG
>VUQR01011186.1:0-11990 GCA_015108515.1 Hemichromis elongatus | reverse complement strand
CCCCCCCCCCACCCACGTATGGGGACACCCACAGGGAGTCAGATCAAAGAAAACATGCTGGTGGTCTGAGATAACAACTCGCCCCAGAACCTTGGAGATATTATCTTGTTTGAAGATAAACTATTTCAATGCTTGACCTTTGTTAAGGATGGGCTGCTTTGGGACGGACATAATAAAATGGAAATAATGACACAGACTTTCAGAAATCCTCTCCAGTAAGAAAAAATATATATTTTTAATCCAATCCTAAAGCTGTAACAGGATTTCCTGTTGCATAGTATGTATCTTGCTCAAAAGCAAAGCAATAATGCTTTACAACTAGATATAAGAATTGCAGTAGAGGGTTACACTTATGAAAAGTGCTACAGTCAAGAGTCATGTTTTTAGAAAGGCTGCTTGTTAGAAAGAGGAGTACAATGGTTTGCTTGTCTGCAGACAGCTGGCATTGTGGTATTGTGGGATTCAGAAAGGTAGAGATAATGGGAATGGAACAAGTTTGATGTCTGCATCGATCAGCTCCCCGTTTTTGTAGGGAACACGGAAATTCCCTCAGAGAACTCTCTGTTCTTATTCGGTGTATGCATGGTGCATTTGAAAGAAAAAAAAACATCTAAAAAAAATTAGACATTAGCAAAGGATGCTAAAGGTACAAAGAAAATCATAGTGCATTTAGTGAAATGTGATTAATGGCAGAAGTCAACTTTCCAGTAGGAAATTTTGATAAAACACATCAAATTTCAGCTTGTTTGCCGGTAAACATGATCAAGTTGAGCAACCGAAACAGCCACATGTAAAGGTCTGAAAGTTCTTGTCAATATCATATATTATGTCATCAGCATGTTGTCTAACAACTGCCAACCAAAGCATTAACATGACCTATTTGTAGCATTTATCATTCATCTTAGAAAAGCTGTGTAAGAATTTAATTTCACTGAGATAACATGTAATTTAATTCCAAACCTTTTTTTTTAGCCATGATAAATTATGACTTTATCACGTTGCTTAGCAACCACCTAACAATGGACCAAAAACCCAGATCAAACAATACCGTAGCATGGGCATGTATAAGTAAAGAGTAGAATAGAAAAAGTAATAAAAAGATGCCTCAGTGCTATAACCAAATAAATAATGATTAGTGACAACTACTTTCACAAGGGGTCACTGCCGCACAGAGCTGCACATGTTTGACTTTGTTTTGTCGATTTTTATACCAGATTAACCAATGAGGCTCAAGTAACATTTAACTGTGAAAATTTTATAGTTTAGTGATGTATTACATTAATTATCTGAATATATCTGATTTTGGCATGTTTTTTTTTTCTTTTTCTCTATGTATTCATCGCACCCAGCAATAAATGATCCTTATAGAGACAATATTTATCACCAAACAAGCATAGGGAAAAATCTGGTCTACACAAAAAGGGATCGCAAAATAACTGGCACGGGAGTGAAGGTGCTCAGCTTAAACTGGGAGACGGCACAGCACATATATTTCCAATGGTCTCAGTTACAGGAGACCCACTGCAGTGCCTGTGCCTCGTACCTACCTTTCTTCTCTGATTAAAATCCAGACCTTAGCGATCTGTTATTTCTGCATTACTGATATGAGCTGTGCAGCCTGCAGTCTGATTGATGAAGCAATACTCAGTGTGAAGTGAAATGAATCGGGGAGACATAATACACCACAGCCAACCGATCCTGCTGGAGTGCGCTGTCATGCCTCTAAAATAACGCTGTGTGTCATTGACCTGCCTCAAACTAACAAGCAAATGCTATTTAGCGTTTGGGACCAGACTCTACTAGATTTAGCTCGTCAAAGATACCGGTTTCTTCATGCAGCTTTTTTGCAGACATGGCTCTTGTGAGCCATGTTTCGACAACAGAGAAGGCTTGCTTTACATGAAGCCCTTGAGGACTTTTGCAACTTTGCAAAAGCAACAGACTATTTAAAGTAAATGACTTGCTACAGAAGCTGTAATATCTTTTTAAGCTATTTTGATCATTAGTTCAAACAAAGTAGCTTTTCGCGTAAACTCAAAATATATTTATAATTTACAAACGCATACACAAAGAAATTATCAAGGAAATATTTTGACACTCTACAGCGATTGAGTATTTTCAGAGTTAATCTGAAAAACAAAAATCGCAACAAAACATATGCAGCATGCAGCATCATCCAGCACTTCAGAGGAAGACGAATGCTCCTTGCAAAAAAATTTGCAGCTGTATGTGCCGATTCCCTAGCAGCGAGACCTCATTGCGCTCAACCGGCTCAAGAGACTTAAAAGCCTTTGCCTTAAAATCCTTCCGGAGTCTGACCAGCTAACATTCTACTTTGTTCTGCCGCCTCACGATTTCCAACCATGTGAACAGGCATCTAAGATCAAGTCCAGGTATCTGAAGTGACAAGGTTGAAACCTATGTGAAAAGGAAATAGCTTCGTACTACCTTCACGTGAGAGACCGAATGTCTCATTTGTTCAAATGCAAGATAAGCTTCATCTTGTCAATTGGGTGCAAAGCTTAGCTCTGACAGAATAAACTGTCACAAAGCAGAAAAACACTCACAATGAAAGCCGATCACGTGGAACACACTCTTTCATAACAAGAATGAATGCAGTTCAGCTCCCTCTATATCAATTCAGTATAGGATTTGTTGGAGCATATGCTTTTGTTCTTTGTGTATATAACTGCTCAGCATGCACACGTGAAACAACAGTATGTGCTTGTTTGTGTGCATTTTATTTTATGATGTAGGAACAGATACAAATAATATTTAAACAGATGGAGTAGCTTCCAATCCTTTCTGCACAGAATTCAACACAGCTGACACAAAATCCCGTGAAGACATTACATTTACATATTTTCATTAGTAAATACAAATGTCTTGTACTGAAATGAAAAAAACAAATAGTTGTACGCTCTACAAAGGACTGTAAGAGTTTAGACAACTTGCACATTTGCTAAAAATGACGATAGACACGACAATTCTTCTCTTTCAATGGGGGTTGTGAACTTCAGCTTCAGTCAGTGCTCTGCTCACTCTTTTACTGGACAGTTATGCTATTGCTTGCATATGCTGGGAGCATTTTAATAGCCCCACCTCCACCCCGGGAACTCCTTGCAGACAGTGTCACTGATCCCCCACCCCCTGCTGAGCTGAGGTCAGTGTTTCCTTATGGGCAGTGGGAGCTTAGAGAGAAGACATTAATTCATATTCTATGTAAACATAAGATAACTTGGCAGTAATATATCTATAAACCTAATGAGAAAAAAAAGTTACAAATCTTGTTGTTATCCAAGTATTTAAAAGTTTGAAATACAAATAACGGAAAAATATAATGCATAGAATAAAATACAGAAGTGACTTCTTTGGTTTATTAAAAGCTGTTACTTCTGTATTTGTCTTATCTGTCTCTACCTTGCCCACTACAGTGGTGATCTAACTGTCCCTCTTCTGAATGATGAATGTGGCCTATGTTGCATGTCAATATTCACACAGAGTAAATGTGGGTGTTTATGTCTGCACATATGGGTGCACTGATGCATTTGGGTCTCAACTACAAAGCACCAGTGGATTACATTATATAATATCAAGCCCAGAGGGAGAGTTAAATGTGGACACAGCCTCACGCTCTTGCAAGGGGAAGTAGGAATGCCAGTTTGTTGGAGTGGAGCCACTTTTGGAGCAGCACCCAGCAGCAGAAAATCACTGAGCAGAGCCACACAGCGGGGGCAACCAGCTAGACAGTTGTCACTGTCCAGCAGTATGCTATAACGAGACATCAGAGCTGGGAAGGGGCAGTGGACTTAGAAAAACAGACGCCAGTCATACAACCAAACTGTCGCCTTTTACATTCAGAGCCAATCAGCAGCCACAACCCATCTCTAGATGTAGGGGGCATTGTCATGAACTGCAGTGAATGAATGAGACCTGATTACAGAAACATAACACAACTTTATAAAAGCCTGTGATTTTAGCCATATTATCAAAAAAGGTTTGAGAGAGAAAAAGTCCAAAATGGAAAAATAAAAGATCTAATATTAATCATCAACATAATCATCGTAGTAGGAATAAAAGTGTGCATTTCTAGCATGCAATGCATTACAGAAATAGTTGCTAATGTTGCATTTTTAGGTGTAATAAGTGTTTATAATGGTTAATAGTAGTAAAATTGGTCCATTTTCATAAACACACTGAGGAATTTTCTTCTAGGTCTAAGACTAACTATACAATAATAAACTACATGGGTATTGTTATTCCTGCTCAAATGCGTTACTCTCCCTGCCACATACCAAATAAATAAATCAATAAAATAAAATGGAAAGGAATGAAAGGATTGCATGTTTAGAATAAAAATTAGTAAAAAATGATAAATGTCCAAGTGTCCAAGATGACAACATCATGTTTTTTGTTGTTTTTTTTTAAAAACATCTTTTCACAATTAAGTAAATCACAAAGCAGAAAATTCTCAAGTATGAGAACCCGAGACCAAGGTCTAACTAAAGTATTTAAAAATCTTTTTCCAGGGTTTTCAAATCACAAAAGAGACAGAAAGCAAAACATGATTATGACCTAGACTATGAGAGATTACATCTCGGGTTCACAAACATCTAAACTACCATGATCATTTTCAGATAAGCAATACTTATCAGCAGGATGCATTAGCTTTGCTAAGCCAGCCCACAAATTGTATTTTGCTCATTCTGGTTTGGCAAGATTTGTGAACTAATATGGGTTCCTTGAAGGATGTTGTGCTTCATGGAAACATTTTTTTAATTGAATGAAATACGCGAGGCTGCCATTGGATATTGTCCAAAATTTGGAAACTAGATAAAGAAAAAAGGCGTCTGTCAAGCTGTCATAGTAAATTCAATCTGAATTAAAAAATCAGATCATCCAAATATTGTCCATGTATCACTGATGACATTTAACATCCTACTGTTGGACACAGTAACCCTGAAGACTATAACCTTAACATGTTTGCTTCAAATTCATTTCCTGTGGGCTCACTGCTGTTGATTAAAGAGTGGGCTATTGACTAAGACTCTTGTGTTAGCCATTGTTACCAACAGAAAAGCACTTCAGTACAAATAGCAAGCTACGGTTGACAACGTGCAGAGAACAAAAGGTTTTCTACCAACTGGAAAAAAAAAAAACCTTCTCCCAAATAATCACCTAGCATGAAGCTTAACCTACATACAGCATCAATTGGACACAATGACCATGCAACAGACGCAGATAAATAAGATCACTGGTCCGTATGTTAGCTGAGGGCATTTAGGGTATTTGTCATAATGTCCCGTCCCTTTCAGTTCTTCATCAAGCACATTCAGCGGGAACTTTAATCTGCTTTTGGCAACATGGTGGTTTTTAAATCTCAACTGCTGTGTCATTGCCATTGCATGAACGGACAATAAAGTGTATTTTGTATCACAGACATGTCACAATTAATCTTGCAGTCTATACATTTTCTGATATAAGGCTTTTATTGAAGATGATTTCATCTTTGTATTTGTTTTTCTGGCAATTGTTCTAGATGGTTATTTGCCAAGTATTCAGCACAGGAAGACAAAACAGAATTCCTGAAAATTAATACTGTTCAACTCTAAATAGTAATTAGACTCGAATTATTTATTTCAGCTTATGTAGCAGAGCGGCACATTGGCACTGTAACTATTCTTCATATGCAGGACCTGGCAGGGGGAGGCCTTGTCACGATTCATTTTCCAGATCTACTAACAGGGACACCGAAGAGAAGGCTAAGCCAAATTAGTACCTGGCACATACATAGAGAAACGCTTAAAAATTCAGTTCAGCTGACTTCTACCAAAAAAATGTAAAAATACATGAATTTAAAAGTTGAAAGATTTAAACTACATGTAAAGAATATATAAATAAAAATAATGATATTTAAAAAAAATTTAATTGACAAAACATTATAGTTACACTGGTTAGTTACATGAGGTAGTTCAAATGACTTATTTACAAAAAGCTTTCATTTATCATAAAACGCTAATATTTTCGTCACTTAAAATCATGTTTGTGATCAGCAGCACAAATATAGATGCCATATAAAAAAGTAAATGCCATATTGAAAACGTGTTTAAAAATGCAGTAAAACTTCTGTAGGGTGGTTTCTTTTGTTTTCCTACATAACAGGATACATGGTTTTCATTTTATTTTGAAAATATCACCCACACTTTGATCCTGCTTATCAGGCTTCCCTGTGCACCCAGCAGCCAATTGACCCCCTCTGGCACCATCCTTATTGTCTTCCCACATAGCATGTTAAATAAAACTGACAAGTGGACAAACATCGTAAAGGTCTACTATGTCCCTAAATAGGACCAGGTGGTGCAGATTTCCTAAACAGGATCTGTAAAAAAGGGCTGTTTGGCCTCTGAATAGCTGCAATAAGACCTCAGATGAGTGTATTACCTAAACCCCGCCGACTCACCGGAGGATGAGAATAGATTTTCAGAAGCTATTTCTTTGTAAGACACCGAAGGAAATTAAACCTAGTGAGTTAAATCTCACAAAATAGAAAATTCTATTTCATCATTATTGGATAAACTTGACAGTATTCATCTGAAGTGGCTGGACCTACGATTGCTAATGTAAATACGTACATACGCGTACATATATGAAAGCTCTTACTGACATTTTAATTGAAACTAACCTGATTATAAAACCATTACATTAAAAGTAGGGATGTCTCCTTTACACCTCCCCACCCCCCTTTACAATTATCTTTTTTACTTCTTACCTTGTTTATGTGAAATTGACATTCCCCTTTTCTCAGTTTGAGTTAATGAGGATGCTCTTATTCACATCCTTGTGCTGACAGTTTTCTCAATACTCGATGTGCATTTTTACATAATGCATTATTCTTAAATTTTGCTTATATTTTCAATTTTTCACACTGAACAAACCACAGTGTTTATAAGGGTTAGGTTAAAAATACCATTATGTTCTGGGTAGTTTGTAGTGCATAAAGTCAAAACTTGCTTTTGGCAAATTAATTTAGACAGCTGCTTCTTTAGGGGCGGGCACAACTGATAATGTTTTGGGGAAACCTTAATTAGGCGGTTAATAAATGACAAAGAAGAAGTGTATAAAACGATGCTTGCTGGGAGGTTTTTTCCAACACAAATTATCATTTTTCCTAGGTACTGTGTTATGTGTTGTTTATACTGTGAGCTCTCCTTCAAAACAAAGCTAAATAGTTTATATGAATACTCTTGTCACATCTACACATATGCAATGATTTGTGTACTACTGTCTAGTTTTCTCTCTATTTTCATTAATTGCTGGGTACCCTATAAAAACAGCATTTTCATTGTAGTTTTCTGTAACGATTGAGCATGAGAAAAACAGGAGTGGGTCAGCAGAGACAGGGGATAAAGTCGGAGCCAGAGCAGATTTCAGCGCTACGCTTATCCTGCCCTTTGGTGGAGGTAATAAAACACAACCCCCCCCCAAAAAACCCATCACAGAGCTCAAAAGAAACTGAAAACATTAGCTACTGTACTCTGTCATTGCTATCTGTAATGACGAAATAAAGAACCTTATTGATTTGACATTTGACCAAACACAACACTGCATTTCCAATGACACTGACGTTTCCATTGTTTGCCTGTCCATTCTTTCCTATGTTGACAAGGCAACTCTTTCCTAATTTCATTCATGCAGTTTATCATGCAGGCTATTTCTGTTCTGTCTAATTTAATAAATAATACTTCTCTCTAGCCCAACCTGACTGACTATGAGTAACCAAGTAATTTCCCTGTCGACAGATGTATGGTAACAGGGCCTTGCTTCATAACCCTCATTGGCATGAACTCAGGCTTCCTGTTGTGTGCGGAGCTGTTAG
The DNA here is from genome assembly GCA_015108515.1 of Hemichromis elongatus. Lineage (NCBI taxonomy): Eukaryota > Metazoa > Chordata > Actinopteri > Cichliformes > Cichlidae > Hemichromis > Hemichromis elongatus. The sequence continues at coordinate 4,114 of VUQR01011186.1, read as the reverse complement.
GAGACGACTATGCACTGCTTGAGTTTGCATCCATGAGGTAAAATGATCAGAGTAAGGTTGTTCAATCAATGCTTTTCATCAGCAAAGAAAAAAAAAAGAAAAAGAAAAAACAAAACACAGGCAGCTAAATTGGTTTAATACAGTCTATCACGGGGCATTTGTAAGTGATTACATTAGTTAGCCTCTATAACTATAACAAAATTACCTGAGAAATTCAAATCACACCAAATTCATCTGTATTTAAACATCTTAACTCTACAACATTTGTCTTTTATTTTCAAACACAAGAACTGTTCTTGTTCATTTCCTGTTTCATTAATGTTTATGAAGTAATTCATATTACCGGTAAATCAAATCACTCAAGAATCACTCAAGATAGACTTGGAAAAACCAGGTATGATAAGGGCTTTTGTGACCTCTACACAATCTCAGAGGCACATCATGTTGCAAGAATCCAAGCAGAGGGTTTGTGTGCATACACTCTGTATTTGTGTGTGACAGGGGGAGGGTGGTAGGCAAATATGGGTTATGTATTGTTGCAACATCTTCGAACTAGTCCAACGACAATCCAGCCAGCATCTATGAACATATCCTTGAGAATTCATTTCTTAGAAAAGGGTTTTTACTGAATTCCATTTTTTAGTTTTCACTGTTGCCTTATATCCAGTACAGCTTTACTGATGCTCGAAGGTAAATTCTCCTCTCTTTCACCATCTTTTTTTCCCTTTTATCAGTGCATCTGTAAACACCAATGCACATAACTTTAGCGAGCTTTACCTTTGATCTTTCCAGCTTGTCATGTGTCAGAGGTCAGATAGCTGCACTTTCTCACACAAAGTATCTTAACTCACTCGCCAGACCTCTGCCCAGCCCTGACCCCCCACACACCCCCACATGCAGTTGCTTCCCTTACCATGTCTCCCCTCCCTTCATGGTAAGCTCATTGCTTTCCGTAAAGGTCAACTCCACCTTTACCCCACAGAGCGCTCTGCCCCCACAGCAACAACAGCTCAAGCACCATTTTATGAAAGAGAACAGATCTTGAAACTTAAAAAGTGCAGGATTTTGAATTTAAAAATTTAAACTCTTCACTAGCAGATTGTCACGTTTGCCCATAATTTGCATGGAAGCGCCAAATGGTCGGTAAACACTGGCAAACTGCTGTCTGAATGGTCGTGAAAGTTCGAACCTTTAAACTTTCAAAATTGTGACGCAAACCGGAAAGGGAGAAAATTTCGCATGAAGGCAAAGTTGTGATTCAGCGGTTCAGTCAATACATTTCAAAAGGTGCAACCTTTGCTCTGTGTTTAATATGTATGTTTATTATATTTTCTAACTTTCTATAACTTTTATTTTATACTCTCTAGCTACAGCTTTTACAACTCTAAATCAGTAGCGATATTGTTGTTTATACCAAAGATGAGTTGCTCACTCAAAACAATGGGACATACCAGAAGCTGTTCAATCGATACCAAAGGAGTGAAGAGACTCTTTCAAGGCAGCAGAGCTGGTACTAAGCTCAAGGCTATGATACTGCAGAGCAGTGGGGACAGCAGCCCCCATTCCTTCAGGTGTCATGGGAAATGTAAACTCAATGGTTAATAAGACTGATGAGCTGCCTGCCCAAGTGAAGAATCCAAAGATCTACGTAGCTTCATGGAAATACAGCTAACGCTGACCTGTTTTGAGAAAATACAGGAACCTAAAGCAAAGTGCAAAGGCAGGGTTCTTGCACTTTTTTTTATCAACAACAGGTGGTTGCAACCCAGGGTATGTGACTGTAAACAAAATCTGCCGTTGCGATATCAAACTGTTGCTGGTAAGTCTCTGACCGTATGTCATGCTGATGGAGTTCTTGCACGCTATTGTTATTGGTGTTTACATTCCTCTATGGGCGCTTGCAGAGACTGTGTGAGACTAGACTCATCCTGGTTTGCCTTTTACCCATGTGTGGATTGCCCCACCAGGAAAAACACAACAACATATCTCTTGTATGCTAATATGAGGAATGCAAACATGATCAGTCCCCTGCCACCTCTATGAAAATAAGTTCAAAACCAGGTCTTTCTACAGTTCATGTACAAGCCGGTAGTACAGTGGCAATCCACTACCACACCTTAGAAAATGGTCTTTTGAGCAAAGGAGGCCCTAGGGAACAGCTGTGAATCTACTGATTAGAGTATGCTAAAAGACTGAGGACAAAGGAGGTTTCAATTATACCATTGATTACATGCACTTCTGTATGGATGTTGTACTTTTCGATAAAACTGCTGCTTTTCGAATAACAAGCTTGTTTCACGTGTCAAGCATCTCCTCATTAGCAAAGCAGAGACCACAAAGCCGATACACGGACAGGTGGACCTAAGGGTCAGGCTGAGAGAGACAGAGGAATCATACAGAAGAAGAATTTGAAGGTGAGCAACATGAAGAAGATCTAGAAAGCGTGAAAATCATCACAGAGCAGCCATGGTGTTGCAAACCAGTTTAACCACTTTTTTTTAAAACAGGCTTGCCCTGTCCATGCCACCTGGCCTGTTATCACCCCCACACCTCCACCCACCATCTGGAGAAACACAAACAGTTCTCACCAACTAATCTCCCTCAATAGACATAGAAGCACTTCCAGGACTCAGAAATTCTACTTTCTTCTATTACTACATCAAATCCGTTCAAGACTGCATCAATAGTCTTCTAGCCCAGACAGGGTGTGTCCAAGAATGCTTAGGCCACATGCAGTCAAACTGTGAGAGGTTTCAACATGCGTTCCAAGACAAACCTGAGACTGGGTGAAGTCCTTGACTTCTGAAAGACTCCATGCTTTATACAAGTCCAGAAGAAGTCACATGCCAGTGATAGGAGCGATTTCAAGTCAATTATACTAACAACTGACATAACGAAGACCCTGGAAAGGCTACAGCTACATTTTCCAAAGACCTCAGGTCTATCATTCAATGGACCTATATCAATTTTCTTACCAAATGAAGGTGTGTGCAGAAGATACTGACAATGGTCAGCAATTTGTTCTTTTAACCCATCTTTGGTATAATACTGCTGCCAGAAGATGCTGTATTTTTGCTGTAGAATTTTGGATCAACTGAACAGCCTGAAAAGGAACATATAGAAGGGACATATATAACATTTCAGTCTTGAATCAACCCTAAATACCTGTTTAATGTGCACATTATAGCATGTGTCCTGTTCAAAAATTATTCCAAGATTGCTTAAAGTGTTACTGGAGTCTCTAATAATGCCATCAAGAGTAAGGATCTGGTTAAAAAACAAATTTCTGATATTTAGAGAGTCAAGCAGAATAAACTCTGTTTATCCAAATTTAGATGTAGAAAATAACAGATAATCCAGATTTGTATGTCTCAGAGACATAACTGTACTTCAACTAAGTCATCTCTGACATCTGGCCTTGGATAGATATAGACAGAGATCATCTGTATAGCAGTTGTAGTGTATGCAGTTTGTTTCAATAACACTGCCTAAGAAAAACATGAATGGCATGAGAAGTATTGGTCCCAGTGCAAAAGTGTGGGTGTTGGAACTCCTGCAGGTTTGTTGTGCAATTTATGCCACAATTTATTGCATTATAGGGCGCCAATGACTCTACAAGCAATTAGGCAGCATGATGGCGTGGTGGCTAGCACAGCAAAAAGGTCCTGATTTCCACTCCACCTTCTTGTCAGGGTTTTCTGGGTAGAGTTAGCATGTTCTCCTTGAGTTTGCATGGGTCCTCTCCAGGTACTCCAGCTTCCTCCCACAGTCCAAAAACAAGATAAGCAGAAGAGGATGGATGGATGGATGGATGGATGGATGGATGGATGGATGGATGGATGGATGGATGGATGGATGGATGGATGGATGGACAATGATAATCAAATGTTCTTGAATCTTGAATTCAAGCATAACCAAAATCACAAATACATAGGTATTTTTATATAAGGATGCTTCTTGATTTATTGACACACTCAATAGAGGGAGTGTTTGTTGTCAGTGAGAGAGAGCAGTTTATGAGCCAGAGCGTTTTCCCAGAGGAAATCCATCCTTTTCTTGCGAATACATTTAGTGCTTCCAGGATGTCAGTTTGTTGGATACTTGTTAATGGCCA
>VUQR01011185.1:63196-75727 GCA_015108515.1 Hemichromis elongatus | reverse complement strand
CCCACCCTCTGTGCCACACACACACACACACACACACACACAATCATGCTGTGTGTTAGAGTGAAGGCCATCCCTCCTGCTGGATGCTAAAACATCAGGTTGCCAGGACCTGCACTTGGCTTTATCACACGCTATCGTTCGCTGTCTCACTCACTTGCTCACTCATTCACCCACCTAACAGGATGAGTGTGGGGTTTGGTGTTTTGGAGGGGGGGGGGGGGCTATGACAAGATTGTACAGTGTAAGTGCTGACTGGTTGTCCTTTCACCCTTGCTGTCCTGGCTCTCTCCCTCCCTCCCAGCCAGGCATTTGACTCTCGTTCTCTCTCTCTCTCTCTCCCTCTCTCTCTCCATCTGTCTCCTCCTCTTTGCTCTCCTCACGCTCCACCAAATTTTATTTTATTTTTTTTACCCAACCCCCTCCTGTATTTTTGATAAGCAGAATATAATTGCTTCACAAAGAAAGGAAAACAATGAATGACTTCAACTGGAGTCACTATTCAGCCATCTACTGCTGCTATTTCAAAGAAAAGCAAAATAAAAGCATTCACACAAATGCTTTATTGCAAACAAGGATGCGTCTATTTGCTTCATTCTCTTCCTGAGCCAGTGCTTTCAGTGAGTCGCAGTAAGATTTTAAGATAAAAATGACTGTGCAGATGGTGTGCTGCAATTCAACTGCGATATAATGTCCTTTATTGATTTAACACTAGCCACTGTAGCGAGTTAGTCTCATATTCAGCTACTGGGAGTCTCTTTCAGAAAATAATGCTGCCATTGTGTTGAAAAGAAAAAATCCAAAGATGGGCTTTTCTCTTGTCTTAATTAGTTTTTGGGAACTATTGCTGGTATAATGCACACGACAATGGAAAGCAGATGCACTTGAGGAAATAAATGTGAAAAAAGTGGATTTAAATGGAAAAATACAAATCCACTTTTATTTAAGCCTATAACTGTGTTAAACAGAAACACAATTTCAGGAATGCAGTATTGTGGTGCATTATTCCATACAGTGATGTACTGAGGGGTTCATATACATATTCATATACCTTTTGACTCCTCCATTCAGTTTCAGTATGAGAAAGACTTAGAGGTAAGCTTGGGTTAGAAATAAAGGGTTAAAATAAAGAATGTTTAAAGTTTTATGGGTTTATGTCATAGTCATGATTAAAAAGACCTGACTTTTGGTTTGAAAGTAGAAACTAACACGTAAAAGTCCAATGATTCATGACCCATCAACCCACCCCAGCCTCCTCCCTACAAAGGCATCAAAGCCATATACAGACTACATATAAAAGATAGATAGATCACACCAAGGCAATAGTAAAAGAAACAATTTACAGTACATTTTTAGTAGAAGTAGCAAAAACACTGAAACTTTTTTTTTCAGTCTAGAAACATGATTATTTCCAGCTTAATTTACCTATTTTGGAGGTGTCAAGTGGCCGTTCATGGGGCTGTATTTGACTTCCTCTTTCACCTCTGATGATTACTGCTTTCTTACAACACACACTACAAACATTAGAGGATTCTGAAGCAACAAAAACTTGAACACAGCATCTTAAAAGACTAAATAATTGCAAATATGTCCATGCAAATTGATTTTACACATTTGCAGCCTTCATCTGACAGTGATTAGTCACACTATTAAAATAGATACTTAATATCTTCCATGACTCATGAGAAGTACTAAAAAAAACACCTTCATGATTTCACAGAGGCAAAAAAAGTTTGAAGACGGCTGCATGATGCAACTCACTGCAAGCAGACATTTGCATTTAACTTAAGGTAATAATTTTTACCCATAAACTAACAAATATGAAATTATTATTAAACATGTACTAAAAGGACATGGCTCAAATTTCATTGGCATGAAGATTTCTAGCCAAACAGTATTTTTAGCAGGCGGGTAAATGTCCCTAAACTGTGATTTCCGGTGCCGTCGGCACCAATTACAGAGTAAACCGTGTCATCCAGCAGCTCTGCAGCCAGTTCAATCAATGAAATTGCCTGCTGGCAAAACACAGCAGGACAGATGTGGATGGTGTTTGCAGGTTGAACTGCACTAGAAAGAGACCACGGGTGTGTCTATTTTTGTTGCCTGTCAGAGGATGCACAGTAATTGTGGCAAGGATTTATTGATGTTGAACCCACCCAGTCAAGAGATTAGTTTGTGGCCGCGTGCCGCTTACTGTACTTCACTCGTAATCTATATGTGCTGGGATAAATGGAGGCAAACACTTGGCCTTGCATGCTCCAATTTGTGTGTGGACATTTCAAATTTTGTTGTATCTAAAGCCCCACCCAAGCCTGGCACTCCACCTCAGATCATGTGCGAGAAAAGATGGGAGCCATCAGATGAATTAAAATCTGCCCCCCCCCCTCCCCTCTCTTTCTCTCCCTCCCCGCTAACTTACGCATCCTTGTCTCGGCCAATCCGGCGGCCAGTGGAGGAGAGCTGGATGGTGAGGAGGAGGAGGGGCAGGACTAGCAGCCTCCGGGGCTGGCAGCCCGCTGCTCTCGTCACAGCTGGGAGGGGAGAAGGGGAGTGATGGAGAGAGGAGGAGGAGGAGGGAAGGTGGGGCGTGGGGGTGTGGGGAGGGAGTATGGAGAGGGAGGAGGTAATCCAATGAGACACAGAGAGGAGAGGCAGTGTGAGGGCAACGCCTCACATCACCGGGAATCTCTCTCTATCTCCATCTTGCTCACCCCACACCCCGCCTTTTCTCTGTGTCTGAAGCGTAAAAAACCAAAGCACTCTCATCTCCCATTCAGTCTCTGTATGTGGCTGAGGAATGCCCTCATATTGAAAACACCTTGTTTTACCCCCACCAAATGCTTCAATTTCATCTTTATCTTTACCTACTTTTAGTTCTCTACCTGCCGCCAAAGGATGATTTGATGACAGAAAGTGAGATTTTTTTCTGTTGAACTGCTGGGAGCCTGCATCTTTTACAGGAGTCATCTTTGTTCTAGTGCTCACAGTTGCTGAGTGTACACTGGCAGTGGGGAAATAGGTTAGTGTGCCTATCTGGTGCTGGGCAGGAGAGCTGATTGAACGTTCAGTCCGCCAGAGGAGGTGAAGAGGAGGGAGATGCCTTCCTGGTGGTAGCCTTCTGCAGCTCTGCGACCATTCAGGGAGAAGGTGACTGGAATGCTCCCACTGAACTCCAACCTCTAGCGGAAGTATCAGCGACAGGATTTCAGGGGAGACAAAGGAGGGGAAAAAAAGCAACTGAGGCAACAAACAGACATTTGTTTTCAGTTTTTGGAGTAACTAAACAGGGTTGACCTGTGTGCACCTGCTGTCTGCGAACACCATGGATATCAACCTTCAGTCTCACCGATTTTACTTCCCTCAGATCTACTGCGCTGAACCGGGGGCACAGCCACAGCTCACTGAGTTCAAAGTCAGGTAGGCATCCAATGCATGGTGGTGGGGGCGGTGTTTATGATGGCATCCATCGATAAATCAGATCCATCACTCACTGGTAAACGGTGGAGTCACCCGAGGCTGATACCTCTAATTGCTTTTTCCACGCCAATTCTACTTACAGCATCATGATTGCATCTTCCACCAGACCCCCAGCTGCTGCTGCTGCATATGAAACGCTTTCTGTGTATGATGAGTACTGCTGTGAGTGGCTCATTGCCCTTGCAGGGGGATGGGGCTGCATGCTAATGTGTTTGCTAGCTGTGCAGGAAAGTGTCAGGCTCCTTGGAGAAGCAGAGGGCATTGACAGCCTATGAAGGAGCTTGCCAAGTTTGGACAGAGTGGCTGACAGTGCCACAGTTGTGCTGCATTTGCCATCCAGGAATCTATCGCCTTCTTATCGGGCGCCTCTGTGGTTCCTTTTGTTCTCTTCCTTTGCGCTGCTCTCTTTTTCTTTTTTGCTACGCTCTTCTCTCCAATCGCAGCTGAAAGTGCTCAGGGTGCCTTGTTGCACATCCACAGTCGACGCCTGCCGTCGCGCTCACAGACGCATGCTCAGACGTGCAACAGCTTTCCTGCTCTTTGTCTTGTTGAGATGTAATTGTGCTTGGATGGAGCTATTGCACTCGGGCGTGCGAGATCTGAGACCTGATGCTTTGTGACATACATAGAAAGAAACAGAAAATAATCTTCAAGCCCTCCTTATGATGTTTGCCTCCCTCATCCATCATCAATCTTTGCATGCACGGCTTGTGATGTTGTTGTAATCTCGTGTGTGATACATTTGACGATTCCTCTGCTAACAGCTCTGATTAGTGCAGCTTTAAAGGACTCAGTGCCAGAGTTTTGCCCCACTAAGCAGCTTTGACTTTGGCCTGGTCCAGGCTGGTGGACCAGCAGCTTTATTGTACTGGAGCGTGTCACTGTCACGGCCTGGCCTTGCTTCCCAATGGCGCCACAGGAGTCTGAGGTCATTTGCAGCTCGGTAGCATCAGCACATGGAGGGAGAGGACAGAAAAGTGCAAAGTGAGAGCATCTGTTTCTGAAAGACAGAAAAGGAAGGAAAGGAACAGCTCTAAGGCTTCACCCACTTTACTCGAGCTGTCCTTGGACATGATGTCATTATTAGATTTTTGACTCTAACATATTAGCTCACATTTCATATCTGCTGCATTTACCCAGATTAGTGCACGTAGTTTTATTTTTACCATTAGCATTATTTTCACAGTGGTTTAAGCCCAGTAGACAGTTAAAGAGATTTCATCGACAGCGTTCCTGCCCCTGTGAAATGTCCACATCAGCAAACACCAGGGAATGTCAGTAAATATTAGCGTTTCTATGCACACTGTAGCCCTAATGAAAAAAGTAGTCTCGCACATTTCTGGCTGCACCTCACATCTCTATTACACGAAGGACGCACACACACGCAAAACCCCGTGTGCATTTGCAGAGATTAAAGAGGTTTAAAAGTGTAATGTGTTTCCATAAAACCAATTCAAGCCCATAAGCAATATTAATGTTCCACAAATCAGATTTTATGCAATGAATACTCGCTTAGAAAAGCTGAGCGTGGATTTGATGCACATTCATGCTAAGACACTGCCATATCTGTTCCTGTGTACGCTAATCACTTTCACTCATTTTCTGGTAGGCTTCATGTTGAACCCCGCAAACAATAAAATCAGTAATGGGCAGCTTTACAAAGCAGTATCTCTAACCATATTTCTAACAGGGTGGGCTTAAGCGATAATGAAACCAAGAGGAGCAGAAAGAAAAGAGAGGGAGTGAAAATATTAGACCGGTGGGGGGTGGAGGTGGGGAGCACTTCTTAGCAGAAGGAAGAGAGAGTGGAAGCATGAGGCAGATGGATGGAGGTGAAATTAGAGGAGAAAGGAGAAACCAGTGGGAAGGAGTAAAAATGTGGATGTTTGAACATAGACTTTGGAGTGGCATACGCCCTAAAACAACAAAACATGTACAACGGATGCTGGGATATTAGCACCAGCTCCATACTGGCCGAGCTGGGTAACCAGAGTATAGTCAGATAACCATGACAACCAATGCTGGCCAATTCATGAAAGCACAGTTACGTATACAGTGCATGTATACATAGCAATGCACACAGGCTATGCATACAAAGAGCAAGAGAGCTTCTGTTTCAGTGCCTCCTGCAGCTGCAAGCGGAAACCTTCTTATTTATGTGTCTTTACTCTGAAGACCCAGTGCACCGATATTTTTTAAAGAATAATAAATCATATTTTCAGTTTTGGATTGCCCACTTAGCATAGTCAGTCGTCAGCCAAGAAACGCATGCCAAAGCAGTATGTTTTAAGCAACATCCACGTATATATTATTTGTCTGTCTTCCACTGCAACCAGTTCTGACTCACAACTGACCCCAGGCCTGGCCAGAAGCTCCTTCTCGTCTTTTTTATAATGTAATGTTTATAATGTAAGTGTTGATGAACTTTAGTGCTAATTTTCAATGTGAGGAAGACAAAAACCTACAAAAGTCGTTAAAATCATTAAAAGCTATTTTGTTAGGTTTAGAAGGAAAATCAAGGTTTGAGGTAAAATACATATTAAATACACATTAAAGGATAAACTCGGCTGACTTTTCCCCCAGTTTAAAACTTCTGATAAAACTGATTTTTCCTGTTTTTGCCTCGCTCTTGACAGAAATGGGCTTTTCTGGCCAACTCTCCCCTTCAGCTCTCTCTCTTCGTTCACCTTGAAAGCCTCTGACTTAAATCCAAGAGCTGCTGTAATGTAAGTTATTGCTTATGGATTAAGTCATGGGATGACGGAAAAGGCTTTCTGTTTTTCAGGATTCCCAGAGGAGACTAAATGTCTGTGTTGTTGCGCACCGTGGCCTGACAGATTAGTGATGGAGTCTACCACACATGCATGTCAAACATAAGAAAGCTCAGATGGAAATCTGTGAAATATTCTGGGTCAGTGAATCTGGTGACTGATGATCTTTGACGCAAACAGGAAGGACGCTACCGCTTGTTCGAAGGATTGAGTCGGCCAATTACAGACACTTGCGAGTATGTTTTATGCAGACTCTTAGGATTTTCCACGGAGAGTACTTAACCTAATGGCCTTTAGCTAATGCGCAACTATAAAAGGGATCATATGTAAACATGTCTGTGCTGGGTGTAGTCTTTGTGTCGAGGATGGGGGTGGGTAGGTGCACAGTAGGCAGTTAAAGGGCATCATGGTTGAGAAGGAGCACAGCCTCTGGACACATCTACAGCTTCCTTTTCTCCTTTCCTTTTTTACTTTGCGGGATGGGAAGGTACACATTTTAGACGTTGCCAGTCTTAATGCTCCAGCTATGCTCTCACCTACAGCCTCCTCCCTGTTGGGAATTTTTTTCCCTATGTCAAATGGAGACACATGCATTTTTTAAAGCTGCTCCCACTTCTCGCTCTACTTCCTGTCTTCCATATCTTTCTGCCTGCTTGATTTATGTTTTTTGTTCCCATCTTAATTTCTGATTCTCCTCTGTGATCGTCCTCTTCTCTTTGCTTCCCCCCCTTTTTTCCCTTCATATTCTTGCCCTTCATATTCTTGCCTTTCTCCTGTTCGTCCTCCTCTCAGCATGAGGTCATATTGCCTCTGTCCATCCATTCGAGCCCCTGGGTTGATCTGCAGCTTGACTGACCTCCCATAAATGCATAGACGCGCTTACCAGTGGCAGACAACCAAGTTTTGCTCCTCCAATATGTTTACAGCAGCGCACAGCTTCACTTGGATAGAGACAAGGGCAGCCTCAGGCTCTTTACTGAGTATTAAAGATTCCAGCAAATGCTCATTAGAGTGAAATAAAGGTTCCCACGAACAAACAGCAAGACAGGAAGTCTGGCTTCTTGCTGCAGCCTTTAAATCTACACCTGCAATAAAGATGAAATGCTTTTTAAAGATGGGCTTTAGCATTTGGGAAATATGCTCTTGTCATGGGTTTGAAATTAAATTGATACCACTTTTACATGAATGAAGGAAAAATAGAAGAAGAAGAAGAAGGTCCTCTCTTTCGCTTTACATGTACTGACAGCTATAAAGTTCCTTAAACAAGCAAATATGTTTGTTGTTTGTTTCGGGCTGCCATCCACTCATTGGGGATCTATTGACTGTGTGTTGTCTCTGCCAGTGCTGTTATGTCAGAGGTTTTAGCTTGTGCCTTGCAGAGACATAAAGGACCATCCAAAGTCTTAAATCCTCTGTCGCTGAGGTTATTTTTCAACTTTCTTCTGTCACTATAACGTAATCCAAGCAGGGTCAGACGAAGACAATCCTCAGTTTAATTCCGTTGTTCCACCTGGTGTCTCGTCTCCCTGATGGGAAGATAAGTCAGAAGTGTGCAGGATGGTGTAAAGGCAGCGGTTTTGTTGACAGTAAGTCCTTACAGCTACAGACGGGAATAAAAACCACTGTTAATATCAAGGCAAGAGTTTCTCATCCACTGCGCTGAAAAATGCATGCAGGTGTTGGCCAAACATGAAAGTTGAGAGCACCTAATCTTAAATTAAACCTCCTGCCCTGCCCAGCATGATTTCCCACTGCCTTTTCAGAGACTCAGCATTAGCTCTCAGGGGTAAGGAAACTCTTAAATGCTTTATGCAATCATGCGGCACAGCCGTAAAAGAAACCGTGTGCTCTCTTCGAAGGCTTTCAGCCGGTATTAAACCATAAATTCAGACCTCTTTCTTGGCACCACAACGTCGTGTTATTCCTTTCGGCTGTCCCAGCTGACCTCTGCGTACTGCCGGAGGTGCATTATTTGGTGTTGGAAAAGCGAACAACAAAACCTTCAAAGCAATGAATCATGAACACTAGGCACATCACATAGTTGGATGTAGTTATAGTTCATAGGTCTGCATTTACTGTGTTCTAGGGACAGAGGTTAGACCTCATACAGTATTTCACAGCAGCACATACATGGACTTCCACTTACTCGAATGGATGCACCCTCAGATGCACAGTTGCAGCACTGAGAGACAGTCATTTGATGAGACGGGGCATTGTGCACGCTGTAATTACGGAGCACGCTGTCTGTAGGCTTATGTTGCTGTTTTTTTAATTCATCTCTCACTGCTCATTCATCTTTTCTTCCCAGCCATATTTTCTAGGCCAAGCGAATATTCCACTCCAGTTGTCATGCCAACAGATTAGCGTGCTCTTGCGTGGTCTCAGCAGTAGACTTTAGGCGTGTATGTGTGTGCATGTGTTCCTCTGAGTGTAAGTGTGTGTTTGTATGCATCTTCTCTGCAGGGTCGCTGGGCTCTGACATGCATTTAGATACACACGAGCTGAATATAATCAACTGTGTGTTCACACAGTCGTACACACAGTGTACGCGGACTAAAAAGCTTTTCATTAGCTAGTCTATCACACTTCATGTAGTTTTTAAAACTGATTTTCCTGACTGTACCAGCTTCACCTCTTTGTCTTAGAAGAATGTAACAGTTAATATTTGGACTAAAAGCATAGACTGTATGGACACAAGCCACCACAATGTTACCATTAAAAGTAGTGCAAAGTAAAATACAAATAAAATATGAAGCAAAAATGTTCTATTAGTACAGTTAAGCACACAGCAAGGCATTTTTGTAAGGCAGCTGGACTAACTCCATAAAACAGATCACTAATTTAAATTAGCTGTGGTAAAGCCTAGCGGGCTAGGACTATGCCATATTAGCTTTCAGGCTTTTTTGTGGAACCAGCTCCCAGTTTGGATTTGGGACACAGATACCCTCTTACTTTTAAGACTAGTTTTAAAACTTTCCTTTTTGATTAAGCATGTGGTTAGGGCTGGATCAGGTGACCCTGAAACCTCCATTAGTTACGCTGCAATAGGCCTAGGCTGCTGGGGAATTCCCATGATACACTGTGTCTTTTCTCCTCTCCTCTCCCTTCCCTTACCCCCAACTGGTTGGGAGCAGAAGGCTGCCCCTACCTATGCCTGTTCTGCCAAAGGTTTCTTCCTGTTATAAGGGAGTTTTTTCTTCCCACTTTTCCCAAAGGGGGTTGTCAGATTGTTGTGGTTTTCTTGGTATTACTGTAGGGTAATACTAGGTAGTTTGCAAAATGTAAAAGAAAACTTTTCCCACTAAACATAGAATCAATAAACTGGTTTCACCATTTGAGACAAAAACAGACTATCAAGACACCCTGGGTATGCAGCCACGTGAGGAGGAGATACTAGCAGCTGGTTTTATGTGACCCAAAATTTTAAAAAACTACAACAACAACAAACAAACAATGAAAATAGCATCACTAGAGAAAGCAGTGGATGTAAATTTATTATTCAGTTATGTTTTTTATGACCAAAAATATGATAAAAATACACACGTGGAAAAGAAGGTCTTCAAGCAAGTGGTTAAAAACCTCTAGCCAAGATACAGCTACCCAGGGAGACCTTTTATGTCAAGCAGTTATGTTATACTTGAATTTTCAGGGAAAGCACTTTCTCCTTTTGTCCTTAAGTTTTTCTTATGCTGTTGTTACTACTGTTGCAATATAATGCTGCTGGCACTTTGTGGCAGTAGATTCACAATTTGAATTAGGTAGCCTGCCATCAATGAGAAGGCTGGAAAGTTCAGTTCATTTTGTTTGCGCTATCGGTGACTGCTGTCTGCAAACTACAATAACTACTGAAATATTATCTAGTATTTTATCTATATAGTCATAAATATTATTGCAAGTTCAATTAAAATATCACAAGGCTATATCATTACCCCTTATAGCACAGTCCATCAATACACACCTCACCCAAAGCATAATAATGAAAAGGTTTAAAGTTTATTACAATATCTAGATCGAGTTTTTTGGGTACCAAACTACAAATTTTTAAAAATCTAATGTAATTTTTGGCATTTTAAATATGGATTTCATTTTTGGAACCAGTTGCAAGTGGCCACACATGGACACACACACTGCCATGCTCTTTTTCATGACTATTTTTCTTTAAATGTTGCTTAATGGAAATATCCGTGTGTGTTTGTCAGTGGTTTAAAACAGGCAAGGGTTGTTACGATTCACAGTCGCCTAAAGAAATTGGGCCAGAAACAGAGAGAGAGATAATTTAAAACTCTCTCTCCTCAGAGATGAACTTTAAAATCCGCTGTTCTATTTTGGTTCTAATATGCCATGTCATATCCAATAATAATAATAGGTATTACTGAGTCACATCCAGCCGCTTTTTCACAAATCCTAGCTTAATAGCCAGTCTGTTTGTAAAGAGTCATAAGATGTTGCTCTTGTTAACCATGACATTTACAAAGTCTGAATTTCACACATGAAATGTGTAACCCATGTCAGCCAGGGTCTGGGTTATTTTTAGGCATCCCCTTTGCAAGGTGAACACTTTGGTTTGTTTTATTGCTATTTGTATTATAGCGGCAGGCTGTTTGACAGTCTGCTCAGGCCCATGTTTCTCTCTTCTGAGTTTTCTGTTTTACTCTTCGCCACCAAAACCTCAAATACGCAGGCAAGTGAGCTGCTTATGTAAGCGGCCTGCATACCGGGCTGACAGTTTACTTTTCTCTAGCCCATTTTTCACAGTTATATACAAAAGCACGCTTCCATGGATAAACATAAAGTAATTTATACCATGGGGCGGTAGACACACTCACATGCACACACATGCTTACAGAAAACAAGAGAGGTATTCTTTTAGAATTTAAAAAGAGCCAGACTAAAATTTAACTCGGTGATACCTTAAGGCTGAAGGATGTGTATTACAGACATCTTTGCCATTTCCTGATATCATCAAACCTGATACGACTAATCCTTCAACACACGATCACATAAACATAACTCTACTAATCATATAATGGTCTTTTATTTAAAAAAAAAACAATGGCAAGCTAACTCTGTCTCATTGATTTCTTTCTCAGTACTATGCAAAAGTCTTGAGCCACCTGTCATTTGTTAAAATTTAGCTTACAAGTAGCCAGACTTACTTTTGTCATTTTTGAGAATTGGTCTTAATAGAAGGTATGTCAGACCTGAAATACTCTGTACAGCTGATGAACAGTATCTGAAAGTCATGTCTTTAAGAAATCTGAAAAAATCTGCAAAAACCTAAAACATGACCTGAGAGATCCATCTGTGATACACTGAAGCTTTACCAGAAATGATATCAATAGATGGAAGTGAAATGGGTAGAAAATGCTGAGGTATGCCAAATTAGATTTTAATTCAAAACTGAATTGAACTGAATTATTGAAGCAGTGTGAGATCACCTTGACAGAGAACTGAACAAAAGGCAGCGAGAGTTTTGCACTGTACTGTATATTAGTTGGCTTATTAGCCGATGCTAGCCATCAGCTAATCCTAATTTCCTTGAATCAGAAAAAAGGACAAAGAAAACAGAATCATTTCAGTATTGTAACTTTCATATAACCGAAATAATTTTTTTAAAGGTATTTCATTTCTAGTTCAGCATTTTAGCTTAGCCCAGTTTTCTCCCATTAAAAAGTTGCCGTGAGTGTTGATGCTTCCTGCAGAAGTCTGAGGTCCTTGAGCAGATTCTTTTTCAAACACAGAGAATACTGTATGTCAAACCTTTCTGATCACTACAAAAAAGTTTTAGGAGAAGCGCAGACATGTTCTGGCATCCAGTAGAGCAGATTCTAGTTTCACTAAAACTGCAGCAGCAACTGGGACAAACTCCTCGAGCCACTGATTGTGGATATTCTCCCTGTAGATGGGTGCTTGCTGAGACACTGGGATAGGTGCAGAACACTTATCCAAAGTGGCTCCTCGTCGTGCCAACTGGCCCCAGTGGTTGGATTGCAGTAGAACACAGTTTATCCTATTTTCTATGAAAGCTGAGCTTCAGTTCAGGCTCGCTTTGCCCTGACGCGCTTATAAATCTTTAAGCTGTCAGCTGTTCTTCTCTCAGCCTTATGCAGCTTTGATGTTTCATGCAGCGGCTGCTCACATGTGCAGAAATACACACGCATATACTTGTTTGCACTCTACAAGAACTTTCATTGTGCACCATTTTTGGCCACTGCGCAGGCAGAGGATTCTGCATCATTCTCCTGTCTAGGAGAACAGAGAGCATTTTGTAAAGAAGTTAGACAAA
>VUQR01011185.1:37617-63176 GCA_015108515.1 Hemichromis elongatus | reverse complement strand
TAAAAAAAAAAAAAAAAAGACAAACAATTTGTGGTGGCGATTGTTCTGCCAGCTAACTCTCGGGATTTGGCTGTTCCCTTTAAGCAGCTGCCTTCGAGACAAAAAGACACTTTCTGAAAGCTGCCTTTCTCCTCTTTCGCTGCTACATAACCACAAATAGAAAGAAAACAAAAACTTTAGTACCGTAATTTATCCAGTAATCGAGTATAATAAATCTCCCTAAAAACTAGTAAGGCAGTGCGAGAAATGTGGGAAGAGTCACCAGAGCAGCAGACAGTAATATTAGCCAGGAATGTTGGAGGGATTTAAACGTTAGTCTGGAAATAATGGAGCTGCTTGCCTGGCTGTTTTTTCTCAAGGTTGCTTCTGCAGTGTGTTCAGGGGCTACGTGAAGGCGACTGTTGTTTCTGGATATGAGGAGCAGCACATCGCATTGGAGTCCCAATATTTGCTTTATAAACAGCCAAGATTGTGTGTGCCTGACAATTTCTACTCCATGATGTACTATAACCTTCACCTTTAAATCCAACACACAGACATACACTGATATTTGATACTAAAGACATCTTCTCTGATGACTAAGCACAGTCAATTAGTATGTAGCTTTTTACTGCACTTAAAAAAGATTGCATCGATAGTGTGAGGTGTGCAGTGTTTACTGTAAAACAGCACTCAGTCTGTGTCAGTGGTGGTGTGTCATCAGTATTTTTATTATGCATGTATTAACCTCTGGGTCTGCTTTAGCAGCATCACTGGACAAGCTAATCCATCAAATCACTTTAGAGCATTTTGATCCCCGAATGACAGTCACTTCTGCCGGACAACACATTTCCATTCAGGGTCAATAGTGTCATCCAGGTGTTTGATTGTGTTCTGTGGCTATCTTTAACAAAACTCTGTGAATTGCAAGGAAACGAGTACAGAAGATCCTCAGTGAGCAAGAGGAGGGAAAAATCTTTACTACCAGTTACGATGAGATAAACTGCTGTTACGTGCAGAAGAAAAAGAGAGCGTGCGTCCATCAAAAGTTTGAATGCACAGCAGAGAATTAGACAAATTTGTTATTAAATTTATTTTGGTGTTATAAATATGCACTCAAAAAATTAAAATATCTTTGGATCTTTTGATTGTCTTCACATAGGCGCCTGAGCCATGAAAGTGACCAATTTTAAATTCCATCTTACATACGTTTTTTTACTTTTATATAATGAGGATCAAAGTTTGGAAAATGCTGTTGTCTTAGCGATTATACAATATGTTTGAAGCAGAATAAATATTGTATTTTATTACATTATATCTTAATTAAGTAGCATTTTCTGCCTTGTGCACTGTTTGCCTCTTTTTATCTTCCATGTAATCTGTTTATAAACCTGCGTTTAAATCAAAAGTTTATGGGTAAATATGCCAAATTATAAAAGTCACTCAAAAAATTTTCATGCACTTTACAAAACTGCTGTTCTGGGTTGCCCCCAGTTAGTGTGCAAAGTTAGCATGAACCACACAAGCTATATTATCGTAAACTGCGCCGAGTTGAAATAAACTAGAATTATCATTTAGGTCACAGTTAAACTTAATCTACTGCAAATTGCTTCATTAACAATAACGCTGCTTTGCTGATTACACTTGTCTGTAAGCTATTAAAGTTTACATGAAGCTATGAGTTGTTGACATTATTAAAAAGTGGGATAATAAACTAAAGAAAATTTAAGTGATTTGACATTTAGATTTTAAAGACAAAAAATATGCTCAGCATGTTGTATAAAAAGTGCCATGAATGACTTTAATCTACCCTTTTCATTAGCTTAGCTTAGCTTTACAAATGCTGATTTGTTAGCGTTAGATTTTGTTAGACAAGTGAGCACAGCTTTTATCACAGTAGGGAATGCAGTACTTGGAGACTGTGGCCCAACCAAAATTATTGCAAGTAAATAAAACATTAATGAAATAGTAATAAGAGACTGCAATCAGTTTGGGATTGTATTTGGTCGTGTTAGCAGCTATAGGCATTCTGTAGCAATGTAGTTTAAATACACAGTAATGCAAATGAATTACAGGACAGTGTTTTAAATGCAAAAGAAGATAGGCCCTCATTAGCCTTGTTTTTACAATAGGAATAAAAGCGAGGTTTAAAGTGGGATGCTCTAAGTTCTTGTCTAGCAGGGCAGTGTGGGTAAATTACTTAGAAACAAGTCAAACTGCAATTTCTGTTGTAGCTTTTTCGTTGTGTACAGGCTGTGATCAGCTGACTTGTGCTGCTGTTGCTGTTTCTGAGGAAGAAACTACAACTTCATTTCACAACATAGAACCAACATGAGCCATCTTCATCATCATCTCCAAGATTCTAGATTTCAAGTTTGTCAAATTCCACTCATCAGTCCTAAATTCAGAAAAGAAACTCTTGCCTTCCTCTCCTGTCTTCTCTTTGTTGCACCTTCCTGTTCACATATTACTTTCTTCCCTGCAAAATAGAGCCACTGCACTTTTAACTAGCACAAATACAGCTGAGTCACATTTGTCTCACTGTTTACAAAGGCTGAATTTCAAATTAACTGCCACTTGTAAAAAAAAAAGTTACTGTTTATGCTTCCTCTTTATCGCCAAGGCTAGCTAGATAGTCAAGTACTGCAAACACAAATTTATTGACAACTGGCTCATGCACACTTCTCAATGATGAGACAGAAAAGAGGATGTGTGCAGGTGGGCTCATTTGGTAGCTGTAGCATCAGAGCCATTGAATTAGTTACTTAGTTTATCACTCTAATGTGAATGAATCATCACGTTAAGATTAGTTTTGACTTTTTTTTTTTTTTATCACTATCAACTTCAATTTGCCCAAAGTTTGACATGATTATTGCTTTTAGAATAAACATCAATCATTATTTTAACTTTTTGCTCAGTAATTGTGTCATCAAGCCTATGACCCAAGTGAGGAAGTGAATATAATGATCGTCACACAAATATGAACAGTTTGGTCTGCAGGGCCGGAGCCATGTTTGAGCCACTTTTAAAATTTTGCTTCTCTGCAGTCCACACAGCCATAGAGGGGTTTAGATATGAATCTGTACTGTGCACACACACAAATTTGCATACAGCTACAGCTATTTTAGGCAGATTCTTCTTTGTTGTTAGCGCACCGCTGCCTTGAGCAGCAAGGCCCCAGAAAGTGGAGCAGCACAATAGCTTTGATGTTGTGCTGTCTGCAGGGTGTTGTACTGTAAGAGCTGCAGCCAGTCTGCCATACTAAGAGAGACAGGGACATATATACATAAGACTTTCCGACAACACAGATTACTTCTGAGGACAAAACCTAAACTGACACACTGCAAATGCTCAGAGCTAAATGCAGTTCACACAGGGAGAGTAGCACAAAAGTTAAAGACAGAGTGGACTGACAGTAATACTGCAGATATACTGTATTGTTAGCAACAGCTATAAAAGATGTTGTTTCCCTTCTTGGGTTGCTGACTCATAGCATGGAAGATTAATTCCAGTGGTAAAAAAAGGTCTGATGAAATCCTAAATGCATATTTTATTCATCTCAGAAAGAAAAACCAGCTCGCACAGCAGTGATTCAATCTCTGCTCTTATGCAAAATGCCATTACCGAACAGTTACTGTGCTAAATTTAAATTCCACCTCCCTCTGGTTTGGCAATTCATCAGCAAAAGAGAGGATCAAAGTGCTAATTATGTTTCATGCCTCAGCTTTATTTATTTATTTTTAATGCGTATAGCATAAAAAATACTTCCCTCTCCTCTGCATATGTTTTCTTTTTTTTACCTGTGTTTCCTCTCGTCTGACAGCTTTGCGGTTCTGCTGTTCATGTCAGATCAGACGAGTCACGCCAGAAGAGTAAATCTAGCGCAAGCACACAGGAAGCTTGGCACTTGAAACGTAACGCTTTGACTTTGCAGGTTAGGGTGCACAAATGTGACGGAGCCAGGTGCCAGTTAATTGAAGGATCGCTGCAAAACGCTTATGAACAGCAATCACTCACTCACAGGCTAATATGATCTTCAAAAAACAGATAAATCTGTGTGGGAGAGAGGCGAGGTGAGAAAAGCCAAAGACCAGAGAGGAAAAACTTTGAGTTGGACAAGCATCTTATTAACCATTACCTGACCTGAGACCCAGAGGAAAAGCCCCTAATGGGCACATTCTCAGTATATGGGGATTTTCAAGAGAAGAAAATGAATAGGAGTGTTTCTGGTGCATAATTAGTCTTCACCCCTGCAAACATTTAGCAGCACGAATGAATAATTCATGTGTTTATCATTACAGACTCATTAATCTGACCTTAGACACTCAATCTGACTTATTACCTTCATATGTTTGATCCCAAAAAAAAGCACATGCAAAAGCCAATTTTAGAGTTTCCGTGATGCAATTTTATGTTTCTGCTGAGTTTCTGCTACATGCCTCGTTTGAGTTCAGCATTAGAGGATTCTGGGATAATAATGCACCAGAGCCGGTCGCTGTCAGTGTTTATGTTGCATCCTGTCCCCTATGGGTGCAGTCATCACTGTCAAGGTTACCTTACTCAAAGTCACTGAGGGATGAAAGCTTTTCTGACCTTGGCCTGTTTACAGCTTCAGCTTCAGAGCTTCAGAGCTGTTATAATGCTAAAGAAAATCATCTTTGTATGAAGAAGCAGGGCTGTAATGAGTGAGCGCCCTTTGCACTTGTATATAATCCCCATACACCAATCACTGTGCTCTGTGATTGCACCATTTCTGTGGAAGTGACAGAAGGAGAGGATTCCAGAGCAGCTCTCTGAGATTTCTCTGTCTGTCCCTGTCAGCTTGAATTTGCAGTAGCTTTGGCTGGCCGCATACAGACCCAGGACGATGGCATTTCGAGTGCACGCCGTATGAGTGTGTGCTGTCAAGGTAAATTCAAAAGCATCTTATTTATTCATGACATTTCTGCATTTGTGCGCATGCGCTGGTGTAATGTGTGCGAGTGCGTGCGTGTGTGTGTGTCAGTCAGGAAAAACTTGTTTTGATGTCACCCCACTCCATCCTCTTCTCCCTGTCTCTTCCGCTTTTCTGCTCAAGCCTCCTTTAGCTCAAGAGCCTCATTTATTCATGCTTCTGGGCCCTTGATGCCATTTTCAGCTGGCAGCCGAGCACTCCTTTTTAAAAATTAACAAAAGTCAGTCGAGTTAACCAAAATAAATTAAACACGTTATTGTCCTGCTGGTCCCGGTGCTGATGTCATCAAAACGCAAGACAGCATTGGTGTGGATAACAAGCTATAACCTGAGAGAATGCAATTAATGCCTCCAGCTTAAAACACGGGCAGCAGGGAAGGATGTGAATGGTCTTTGTCTTCTTGTTTAAATAGATTAAAATCCTGCAAGTTTTTAAGTTGCTTCCCACTGCATCCCTCTGTCACTTTGAAGTAAACGAGAAGAAGAGCTGGTATTATTTCTGTTATTCCAGTTTTATCCTGGTGCTTTTATTTCCACAGATACTTTTCTCTTTAATGGATCAAAGTGTTTCCTCTTTGATGCTGTTTTTTTGTTTGAGTCAGGCACATTATCTCACAATGAGCATTCCTTATCTCGAGGGTTTAAGTGAGGGATGCTATGACGGTGACTGGTGAAAAATTCTGTTTTACACTATTTGATGACTTATCCCTACTTTGTTCTGCTCAACAAAGAATTAAAGACTCTGGATGGCGGGGAACCTCGTTTGTGCAGAGCGTGCCGCTGGTAGGCTGTCAGTCCAGTGACAGGTGATGCTGCACCTGGTAGTTTACTTGTAGGGATATCGTCTTTATCTAGCTGCAGTAAGGAAGCAAAGAAGAGGTAATGGCAGGCTGTGTTCATTGGATTTGTTAACAGTGCTTCTGGAGAGTAAAATATCAACACAAATCAAGAATTGCCAATTTACAATTCATACATCCCGATTCTGTTATAACCGGTTATTGGAAAAATTCTCTCTTTAGCCTGCCAGATGGTGATAATGTCAGTCCCTGCCCAGGTAACCTTTATATAGGAAACACAGGAACAGTTTATCACTCATCCAAGTGACTCATCCAGCTGACTGCAGGTTTGCCCAACCTTGATGTACCGGTTGATGTCCTCAATTCAGAGATGGTCTTTCGCTTTTAAATGGCCTCCCTGACTCCCTGCTCAAACCAGTGTTCCTCTCTGTCCAGGATATGCACATTGTCAGCATTGAAAGCTTGGCCACCAGGGAGGAGGACTGATAAGAATTTTGGCGATTCTGATTCCATTATTGATTCTCATTGGCTCCAGTTTGAGAGTCACCACCATCTCTAAGCAGCATATGAAAGACATGACATTCGTGCAAATTAGTTACATGCCGAGCGTTCTAATGTTTGTGAATGTTGGAGGTGTTTCCCCCTGTTTGTTGTGATCAGTGTTGGGGTCATTATTCAAAAAAGTAATTATTGCATATATTACACACATCATGGCAGTGGGCAGGGGTCAGCATTTACTTCACATCACCCTGGGTTCTTGGCTAGCTTAGCATTAGCATGTTGTCTGTGCAGGTGCTTGAAGGGCTGAAGTTGTGTTAGCAGAATGATCGAGTTGTTTCTGTCCTGGAGCAGTCTCCACTTTGCCATCGTGCTCCCGTCCTTTTGTGCAATAAAAATAAAACGTCCATATCCACGCTGGAGACTTCGCCACTACTTTCCTCCTAAACAGGACCTGAAATGAACTGATTATAGTGAAAGTGCAAAAACCAATAAACAGGATCGATAGGCAGTCAGACTAAGGACGAATGCTTAGGCAGCCATTGACCTTCTCTTCTGGATCCTTCCCCTAAGGGCCTTCTTGATATGATGTTTTTGTGCTTCTGTGGCCGCCGTATCTGTGGGGATTTATTTGGTGCTCAGTGGATTAAGAGATTCAAACCTCAAATACTGATCCGTATGTGTTGGTTCACGGTACACATCAACTTTTAAATGTCCCCCATTACTGATGAAAATTTAAGTGTAAGAAGGCTAGCCAATCATTTTTCATATCTCTCTGCTAACATCAAGATGTGTCGGTCCACCCAGTTAATGTGATCAGTGAATTGTGGTACGTCCTGAGATTTGATTTTCACCCAGGCGTCATCCACATACCTGAACCAATGACTTAGTGGTGTTCCAGGGTAGGATAACAGAGCCCTCTTTACCACTTCTTTCATGTACACGTTAGCCACAATAGGTGAAACTGGTGAACTCATGACAAACATATGTTTTTACCTGTAGTACTGACCCTTTCATGTGAAAAAAGTCAAATGAAGACACAGTTAAAAGAGCAAACACACTTGGCCGGTGCTGAGAGTGGTCCTGTTTTTGAGGTTGGAGTCATCCTGTAATCTCTTCTCCACTACCTCCACTGCTTCAGGGATTGGAAAACAAGTGAAGAGAGATGTAACATCATACGAGACCACTGTTTCATCTGCCTCCAGGCTCTGAGATAATCTCATCTATTATCAACAGGGCAAATCAGCCAAATGTCAGCCTATTCCTCCTTTATATAATATCCCAAATATCAGTGTTTTCCTCACCATCATGTATGATGCACTCCTATCTGCACCATATGCTGCCTCCACTCACACACTCTAAAAGCCAAGACTTTTCCCTCTTTTCTCCACCACTCTTCTTCTCTGACGCAGCTCTTTCACAGGGCCTTAAGGCCTGATCCACTAATTTTAGCTTGGCAAGGAGGCAAAGACACAGATGGGACTCTTCTTGTTAATCTCATTTGCAACTCTAAATTGTTTCTGTTTGTCTCCTGTGTTTTTCCATTTATCACCTTTTACCGGCACCTTGATTGATATTGTGCAGATACGGAGCACATGACCTTTTCTGTAGAACACATGGAAGCCATCGTAAATAGTGCATCGTCACGCTCAGTGCTGGTTACAGTGTGCTGTGTGTGTGAGGAAAAGAGGGAAAGAAGGACGACCTAGGGGGCTGTGATAAACACGATCAGATAGGAGAGCAGGCAAAACCAGGCTAACACTAGACAACACACACACACACACAGACGTTTTACACTCGTGCCTCATTAAGAAGATGGGCAGATGCTGGACGAGTGCTTGATTACATTTGGATTAGGCCATTAGTGAAACGCAGGATTAGAAGATTGAGTTGTTGTCTTGTTCGCCATAATTATGTCACTTAAATCCTCTGACAAATACACGATTTTACAGTTAAAGGAAAGTTCGACTTTGGACCAAATCGCTTGAAAATGACTTCCTTCTTTTTGCGCTGACAATATTTTGACCCACCTGATCCACTGAGTGTTTTACATGATAAAGACTCAGCAGCTGTCTAAACCAGTGGTTCTTTTTTTTTTACTTGTGACTAATGTAACATCAAGGCCTCTTGAATTTATTTCCTCAGGACACATCCATTCAAATAAAGGATTTCATTCATATTATTAGCGCAGAAAGACTTTTCAATGTACTCATGTGCAGTTCTTTCCTTTGCCAACTTTGGAGCAGGAGCTTAAACGTGTGATGTGAACACATTTTTTCTTATAGTGTCATCATTGAGTTTCTTACTGGGGAAACTTTTTGTGTGGCACATCTAAACAAGTAATCACATAATATGAAAAATATATCCCAAAAAAATGCAAGACTGTATTTATTACACATTTATTACAAACTTAATTAATTCATTAATATATCTATATTATTTATTGCCTGTTTTTGGAGCCAGTATGTGATTGATTAAACCGCAAACTGGAAAGATTAAATCTGGAATTGATTAAACTCTCTGCTACCTGCATATGACCAACTCACCCTTTTTCTCTCTCCTTTGTTTCAATGTCTGCTCCAGTGAGCAGAGTATCTGCCAGGCGCGGGCCTCTGTCATGGTCTACGATGACACCAGCAAGAAGTGGGTGCCCATCAAGCCTGGACAGCAGGGATTCAGCCGCATCAACATCTACCACAACACTGCCAACAATACCTTCAGAGTGGTGGGAGTCAAACTCCAGGACCAGCAGGTAAGAAGTGCAGATGCTGGAGGTAAACCTGTTGCTGTGGGAGGGTTGCAAATAGCCTGGATTGTGACTTGACTATATGGAAGGAGAGTTTAATCTGAGAACAGTGGAGAACCAGCTTCAGTCATAGTCTGTGTGTGTGCGTGCTTCAAACCTCGTGAAATCTTAAAGCTAACCCGCCTCCGCTGTGACTTGAGCGAAATCTTCTTCACCGTCTGTCAGCCTTTCCAACGGCAACAGCTCATTAGCACTCGGCTCTTTTACACTACCGTAGACGCATTTGGCGATAAGACGCGGAACACATGTAAACAGCGGGGTTATCAAAGACAGCAGTAATCAAAAACTGACAACTACAAAAATTCCTGAAGGTGGTAGAAAACCTACAAAGATTCAGAAAATGAAAACAGAGATTAAATAGGCTGGAGGGTGGCTTCTTTTTTTTTTAGTGGAGGGAGTGTGGGGGATCAGAACCTATCCCAGCTGCCATATGTGACGAGAGGTTGGGGTATACCCTGGACAGGTTGTCGGACTTTTGCAGGGCTATCAAGTATCATTTAAAAAGTTAAATATTAAACAACTCATTAAAAAAAAAAAAGGGTAAATAACACCAACCAGCTAATCGCATTGAGACACTGAGACTTGGACTGCTGAAGTTCAAACCGAATCAATGTGCATCATAATGAGGAAGAAAGGTGATTTAAATTACTTTGAACATGACATGGTTGTTGGTGCCAGAGGGGCTGGGCTGCGTATTTCGGAAACAGTTGATTTACTGGGACTTTCCTGCACAATTATCTCAAGAGTTTACAGAGAATTATCAGGGAAAAGAGGAAATATCCAGCAAGTTGATTTGATTTGATAAAATCACACAGCAGGTTTTTGTCTTTTCAGATGTTACTGTGAATTTGGGAATTAAATGAAAAAGAATGGCCCAGAGCTCAAAGAGTTAAGTTGATTTTAGTTGGTAGCTGTTGAAAAAATATATAAACAACAGTGTTTTTTCACAGCTGTGTTTCTTCTAAGTTACAGCTCATGATGTAAGCAACATAAAAATGAGAAACACAAATGTTATTACAAGCTGTGCTGCTCTCAGACAACATAATGTTTTATCTTCACAGTGGCACAAAACACAGCTCATTCAAAATCCACAAATCCTTCCAAACACATAGCAACTGACTCTCTGCCGGTACAACAATGCGAGTTATGACCGTGCTGTATGTGTACGGGCACGCTGCCATCTGTGGATGTAAATCATCGCTCAGATAATGTGCTTGAAAAAAAACCTCCCTGATAAAAAAAAAAAAGTGTTTCCAGTGTTTTCTTAACTGATGACTGCTTTTCGTGCATTCTCCTCTTCCTTGTCTCTCAAAGGTGGTCATCAACTACTCAATAGTGAAGGGCCTCAAGTACAATCAGGCCACACCAACCTTCCACCAGTGGAGGGACGCCAGGCAGGTCTATGGCCTCAACTTCGCCAGCAAGGAGGAGGCCACGACCTTCTCCAATGCTATGCTCTTTGCCCTCAATGTCCTCAGTGCTCAGGATGGAGGTGCGTTTTCCCACAGTATAAGACACACATGCACACACACACACTTGAACAAAATTGGGGATGACTTCTTACTTTAGACGGCAGCTAGCTCCACTTTATTTCTCCCAGAATGGCACTCGGAACCTTTAATTCACAAAACAGGGCTGAACATGCGTGGTTTAACATGACGGTCAAAATGGTTAAAATGTCATGTCATCATGGGTAGGTGAAGTTAGCGCTCCCTGAACTTTCCATCAACCTGCAGAAATGATAACCACACCCTTACATTGTTGATGTACAAGTGTAGAGTGATAGTGTGGGGCAAATCGGTGTCCAGCAAAATTCAGAGTAGTAGGATGCTCAGATCCTGAAAACTGCTGGATCATAGCCCATAAGAGTGGACAATATAGTGGCAAAATCATATCACAATATTTCAAGAAAATGTGTGATATTTCAGACTATATAGGAAAAAAAATACTGAATGCTTTATTGATGTTTGTATCATTTTTAAAGGTAAATCAATATAGAGCAACTCACTAATTTGAAGTGTGAATCTTTCTAAATGTGAACAAAAAAGTAGCCTAGCCTGTGTTTACCCTTAAAATTTTAAGTGAAAGTGTAATATGACTGCTTTGTAAAAAGAATGCTTTAACGATATTAATAACTAAACTTAACCTTGTAAGTCTTGTAAGAGCTTGGTCGGGCTTTTTTACCAGCTGCTTAAAGCCTTGCTTTTCTATCATGTATTCCATCCATTGTTTGCTCTTCCTATTGTTTGGACTTCAGCTAGCGAGGCCTCCAGCTTTGCTTGGTGGGGTCATTTGCTTACATTTGGGTCACACTAGAGGTGGACGGATGAATTCAAATATCGATAGTATCGATACCAATGCTGGTATCGGATCGGCACGGTAGGATCGATACTTTGTTTCTATCCTTCAGTATGTAGCCCCCCAAAATGTGTTAAATATATTATTTACTGTGAAATTAAAAAATATACCTCAAACATGCCCCTTTTTTCTGTTGACTGTCACTATTTTATTATTTGCCTAAAGCACATTTAAACAACGGGAACTGGCCCAAAGTGATTTAAAGACAGACACATTTACATTCCAGGTCTTCAACAAACCCAGTTTAAAAATCCATTAAAAATTCATTTATTTATTTTTTTTATGTTTGCTAATTATTGTTGAAAATAAAAATCATCATATCCTTATATTCACTTGGTCATTCACATTAGCTGTTCCTACTATCTCCTCCTTTGTACCCTTCTTGCATTCAGTGTGTTTTTCCTCTTGTGCTGTAATACATCCTATTTCCATCTTTAGCAGAAAAGATTTTCCTGGCATATTTTGCAGAGCACTGCGCCTCATTGGAAGTTGTTGAAGTAGCTCCCTGTTATGTACTAAATTGTCATCTGAGCCCTTAGACACACTTCGGCACTTCGGATATTGCAGTATATTTTTATTTCACATAGAAATTTGAAGCTGTATCATTGTGACTGATGTGATATGGCACAGAGCTAACAACTGTAGACTCAGCAATGGACAGTTCAATCAGGCTGAAATAAAAGATGTGCAGGTTTGGGACTCCTGGTGAAAATACAGAAGACGCAGGAAAATTTTCCTATGGGAAGTGATCTAAAAATAGTAGCCATGTCTGGATATCACGGAAGGTTGACTCTGTTCATCCGGATGCAGAGTCTACAGCAGGAGAAACAACAGTTTGCATATTAGCGATCATGAATCTGACCCTGTGGCTCACTGATAGTTTTGGCTGTAATGCAAACACACTGTTTATAAGGTTTGGGAAACCTGCAGTCAGCTGAACCTGAAGAAGTCACTTGGAGGATTGATGGAATATTTGTCGCAATGAAAACTCTGCGTCCAGATGAACAGAGTCAACGTTCCTTACCTGTATTAATGAGCACATTTTTATAGATACGATATAATCTATGGATATGAAACATTTTACTTCAACAAAACAAGCACATTGGATCCATAATTCTTTCTCAGTGTCTTCTAAGGGGCAATAGGGACTCTGACATCATCACATCAATCTGTCATATCACTCTACTGGGGGCAAAGCAATAAGTGCAAAGTTTTAATCTATTATAGATCAAAGATAGAGCTATCTGAGATGCAGACAGACACAAATGTAATTTTTTAATTAATAGAAGCTGCATTTCATTGTGATCCCCGCCAGGGCTTGCTGGGACACATCAGTGGAAACAGAGCTGTCGTCAGTGTTATTGGTTCCATCTGTGTTTTTCCTGCTGTAAGCCAAAACGTCTGCTGTGAAAAGGTTCTATTTAAAGAGTTCAGAAGCGAGTACACATACAAGACAGGCGACCTCGATCCTCCAGTTCTGTGTATATGTGTGTGAGAAAGAGAGACAGACAAATGTAAACTGAGGAGCGACCGAGAGGCAGAGTGACTGTCACAGCTTGCCAGTTATTACTCCAGCAGCAGCAGCAGCAGCAGCAGCAGCAGCAGCAGTGGCGTGTCTCCCCCTGCAGTTCCCTCCAGCGTCTTAATTAGAGTGAGTCATTGAGAAGATCTCCCTCGGGCCCCGTTCTAGAGAGCAGATCTTTTCATCTGCCTAATAACATGGGATGGGGAACAAAGAGGCTCGAGTGACAGCAGCCAAACACAAGTGCACAAACACTATGGAGAAGGCTGCGCACATCTGACAGATAGAGAGACTGATAGCATCTCAGTGCTACCAGCTTGCCATGATGCAGCACTCACACAGGCTGTATCATAACACGCACATTTGTATTTACGCACAAGTGCTTGATCAAGGGTGAGAAAGAGGAAATTAGTTTATGCCTGCGTGTTGTTTCCTATTTTTGTTTCTCAGCATGGCAGAGGACCTGATTATGGATATCCATGCTCTCCAGCTGATTACATAAGACTCATTCACACTTTGTAAAGCTAAAACCAGAACATGGGTGTTCCTTGCTTGTGCCTAACACCCTCTAGTGGTAAGGAAGTCAAAACATGACCTTTTGTCCTTAAAGTTACTTTCACATTGAGGAGGGGATCAAAAAG
This sequence comes from Hemichromis elongatus, assembly GCA_015108515.1. Taxonomy (NCBI): domain Eukaryota; kingdom Metazoa; phylum Chordata; class Actinopteri; order Cichliformes; family Cichlidae; genus Hemichromis; species Hemichromis elongatus. The sequence goes on along the minus strand of VUQR01011185.1, from coordinate 49,622 downwards.
GAACATATGAAACAGCAGTGTGATGATTTCCAGGCCTGTTTCCTTTGAGTTTTACAGAAAGATGTAACCTGTAGATGTAAAAAGTAGTTGTTTTTTTTTTTTTTACATGATTGATAACCAGAAGTGCAAAATGAGCTCATATTTTTGAGGTAAGATAAGTCAGCGGTCCCAAACCCTCGGGCTGGTCCGTGAGTCGTTGAGGCTCGGGAGTAAAATGTATGGTTTTCAGGGTTTTACTGGTTTTTATCAATATTTTTTTTATCGTTTTTATCGTTAACTCGATTTTCCTAGATCTTTTCCCCCGTGTGTTATAAATAAATCTTTTTTTTTTTCTTCTTTTGGTACCGGTACTGGTTTTATTTTGTTGTATTTATCCATGACACCTTAAAGGCCGGTCCGTGAAAATATTGTTGGCCATAAACCGGTCCGTGGCGCAAAAAGGTTGGGGGCCGCTGCTATAAGTCATTAATGAAATAATAAAAAAATTTGATTGTTTCCCATTTCATAAACTGGTATTAGCCAAAATAAGCCATTTTTAAGACCTACATGTAAGGTCTAACAGGTGTCAAATTAAAGGGACTATTTCCACTCTCAACTCTCTATAAATTATTATACTATAAATGGATAACTAAATGATCCATTTATGGTATAATTTCTGTCCTGATAGGAATCACCTATTCCAGCCACCATCCACCCAACCCTCCCAACTGAACACCTGCATCACCTCATCCACTTGACCTTCAGAGACTTAGCAAATGAATGCTGGGAACAGCTAATGATGTTCTGGTGGCATGTGGGAACACAACTGCTTACATAGGGGTTGATCATTTGTCATTTTTCATTTTTAGTGCAGCAGCCACTGGCTACTTTGTCACATGACACCCAAACACCAACTAAAGAATAAACTTTTCAACACTTTTGTTATTTATGTACTTTTTACTTCCCTCCTTTACACGAGCCTCGATGTAAAGCTGGGATGCGCGTAGATCATCTTGCTGTAATATTTGTGTGGCTAAAGAGCATTAGGCTTTGTAGCCTAGAGACAAAGTCAACCTTTTGAAACATTAAGTGGATATTCTCGCTGCGCTGCTGCCTCTCCTGGTTTTGGTTTCAAGAAGATGACAGATGATACTGTTGGTGAGGCAGGATGGGAGGAGGACAAGGGAAAGGCAGGCAGGTGAGGCGTGAGAGAGAGCGATAGAGAGAGAGATAGTGACGGAGATGATGAATGGAGAAGTAAAGGAGGAGGGGGAGGAAGAAGGGCTGAAGGCAAGAGATGGTTAGGAAGGAGTGGGTCTGCCAGTGCCTCTGTATTTGCTGCAGCCGGTTTCTCTTCTTCAGCATGTCGTGTAGGTAGAAAAACTTTGTGTGCCCGCCTGTGTCCAAACCTCTGCATGGCAATTCTGATTTTTAATTGTGTGTGCAGTTTTTTGTGATAATGGCTTTTATTGTGTTATTTTATTCTATGGCAGAGTCGGTCAGGACTCATTAGCTGATTTAGTTAAATGGAACATTATTGGGGTTTTTTTTAAACCATAACCCCTCCCTGTGCCTGGTTCTGCTGAAGGTTTCTTCCTGTTAAAAGGGTTTTTTTCCTTCCCACTGTCACCAAGTGCTTACTCATAGGGGGGTTGACTGATTGCTGGGGTTTTCTCTGTATAAGTGTAGGGTCTTTGCATTACAGTATAAAGCGCCTTGAAGCAATTGTTGTTGTGATTTGTCACTATATAAATAAAATAGAATTGAACTTGGCAGGCCTCGTTACTCACTCATCTTGTAGAAATAAAGTCAACTAAAAGTCTCTTTTAAATCCTCTATCCCTCTATCAGCCTTCAGTTCCTCCTACAACAACGGGACTCTATTTCTGTTGCCTGGGGATTGAGTCCAAGGCATCATTTTCACATGGAATTGTAAAAGCATTGTAAAAAGAAGCTTGTAAGGATCAGTCGATGGGGTAGTTTTTCTCTTCACTGCATTCTGTGCAGTGATAGGTTAAAACAAAAAAATTGTTAAAGCAAAGAAGTTCCTTTCAGCTGCTTTCTTGTCACAAAGGGTCACGGCAGCAGGTTACTCCTTGCGTTTGATTTGGCAGCTTCCTGAAACAACCTCAAAGGGGATTTGGGTGTCTGGCTGGAATTGAACCGGCAGCCAACACCAGTTTTGTTGCTTAAGTCATTTAACAAAAACTGTTGGTTTGAGGTTCAGTTTAATTCAATTCAATGCTGTTCTTATTTCATTACAATAACATCTCACTTATGGCTTTAAAGACGTTATCTGGATTGCATATCTAGCTCCTGAACAATCTGTGTGTATTTGTGGTCATGTGGTATCTTTGGCCTATAGTAAAACAGATTCTGACTAAAGAGTGACGTATATCTTTGCCGAAGGCAGTGTCACACAGACAAAACTGGATGGTGTTTCGACATCATAGTATACTATGGTGTATCTGCATATTAATAAATCTTATATTTAGCATAAGGATTTAACATTGGAGTTAAATATAGACATTTTAGGCTTATCTGTATGTATAAACTACTATAAAAAGGGAACCACATGAAAACAAGAAATATTATAGTAGACTTAAGAGAAACTTATGAAATTATGAGAGAAACCATTATTTATTTGCAGGTCAAACACCATGCATGTGTGTAGGATGGGTGTCTGATAGTAAGCATGACTCAGGACTTTTGCCATCATGGTATTTTTGGGTCACTGTTACTTGATCAATAGCAGCCATTAGCACCATCAGCCAGAGTCTAGTCCATTAGAGATGTGAGCAGTGACCCTGAAAACGGGCTGACTGTGCAGAGCCATAAAACTGTTATGTAAGGGACACCTTTACGTAGACAAAAGGGAACATTGTCTGTAGAGACGAAAATCCAAATAAAGGACAAGTTTTGTGCCTATTTCAAACACTTTTACAACTCTTGATTAGATTTAAGGGGAAAGCGATTCCCACAATTCAAACAGAAAGAGCCCAAAAAAACACCACAAGATTACTCCTTAGTTTTAGTATCTCATTATTCTAAAATCTCTGACAATCCCTGAGAAACTTAAATGTGAACGTAAACTCTCAATCCACCCTATAAAGTTGTTCATGGGAGGGACAATTTAATGTTAATCCAGAGAAATTCAGTCACGAGAACATCATTGACATTGACATCCGATTTGATTGTAAACCCCAAGTTGACGTCTTCTCGCTCTCCTCTTATCATGTGTTCAGTTAATTAAATTTCCTATCTGGCTCTATCTGCAGATCTCACTTATGGTAGTAAAAGGATTACATGCCAAAAGCCTTGTAGCTCAGACAATAATGACTCACATATAGTATATTTGATTTTGAGCCTTATCCACCAAAGAAGATGCCACAGTGGTTTGTTTTTACTGAGTTTGTAACCACAGCTGACAGAACTTCCTCTGTTCTCAATTTAAATTCATCTGTTTAGAAAGAACAGCTCAGACACTCTCCAGACCTCTCTCAGCCACTCTGTTTCTAGTTTTGGTGACACATAAACCTGTCGGCAAGTTGTATTTCACCCCAGAAACACTCGCGGGGCTCTGGCTGACATTCATTTGTACGCTTGCATGCGTTTGTGCTCATATTGACATTTGTGAGAAAGAAATCTGTGAATTTAAACATTTAAGAGAAGGCCGCTCTCGGATGTCGCCTCACTGCAGCATTATGAATCAAATGACTTGTCTCTAAAAGAGCACAGGCGTAAACAGAAGAGCAGCGTTACAGCACAACGTCTTCTGCTCGTCTTCAACAGTAAAAGTGCACAAATGACTTTAAGCTCATTTACATGGAGTCGGGGATTATTATGCTTTTCACTGCACATTACTTATTATGGTGATGAGAAGACATAATGATCAACCGCTGTTACATTCTTTGTGATTTTGTAGTTAATTATCTTGACTGGCACTAATTTTAACTGACATAATAGTACTGATAAGGAAACATTAAGGTCAGCTTCACTTTATCTGTGTCCTTTTCTTTCTCTCTGCTTTCATTTGCATCTTTAGGTCCAGCTCTCCAGCGCCAGAATGGACCAACTTCAGATGAGATAGAAGCTCAGAGAGCAAGGTATCATTTAAAAAAGACATTTTTTCCATCCTAAATTTTCCAAGGCGCTCTATGTAACATGAACCCCTGTTAGCAGATTTTTATTCATTTATTCATTCATTCATTTGTTCATTTATTTATTCATTTTAATTTTAATTTGTTTATTTATTTATTTTTAAGCCCATCTGGCAGCTATTGCAATCAGAATAATGATCTGAATCAACTGTGGTGCAAAAAATTTGCTTTTCCCAAATGAACCCTATAAACTCTCTATAGGCTCCTCTTGGTATTTTATTTTATTTTATTTTATTATTCACATGATTGCATGTCTAATATAAAAATAAAAAAGAGCACAAAAGGGGGACAAAAGTAGGAGAAAATTAGCATCTGATCACGATCCACGAGATAAAGATTTTTAGTGAAAGATAACAGATTCTTATCTCTGTTCAGAGCTCCAGTATTCTTCTTGTATCGGTGACTTGTGTCCTTGACATTTTGCCGATTTATCTCCAAACCAATGATGAACTAGTGTCTGAGGATTAAAAGCAGTCTTTTGTGAAATGAAGCAAATCTCATCCCTCTCCCCTCCTCTTACTGTGCCCTTACTATATGCTTCCTAGCTTCCACTGGGTCACAGTGATAAAGACTGAGAGCTTTACAGTAATGGCTAAAACACAAGCAGTTCCCGTTTTTTAAATCATAGTGGCAGATTAAAGAATCCAAAGTAGTGGATGAGAAGTATTACAACTGACGCTTAAGGCCATTTCCATGGTTTACACTGTGGCTTGCATTTCTTCCACTGCGCCTGCTGTTCCTCTGTCTGCTTCAGAGACAGACTCGGACACAACGAGGTCTTTGTTGCTGCTTTTAAACTTATTTCAGCTCTGCCTGCTGCTTCATCTAAATGCCAAATGCCAGTACTTAAGAGAACAAATATGAAGGGAATTATGGCTCTGTCTGATCCCCATGTCAGATGAACTGTTCCTCTGCCACCAAGGATTATGTCTGCGATTGTGAGGGGAAATTGCTTGCATTTGAGTGTGCGTGCTGGTCAGCGGATGCAAATTAATTTGAGAGAACCGTTGTTTGCTGAGTACCTCTGCTCTTGCTGTGTGCACGCTGTTGTCGCATCAGATAGGTTGCTGCCTCAGCACTTCTTCTGTCCAATGCACTCCTGGAAAATTCCACTTCCTGTCCTCAAGCGGCCTCCTGCCTCTCTCATGAGTTGTGACACACTTATCCCCTCAAGTTAAAGACCGATGTGATGAGATAGGACAGACAGAGATCGAGGACGAAAGTGATGTTGGCTTGGATGGATGAGAAGCAGGAGATAGTCACGCTTTACAATATAGGACACAAAAACTTGTTTAGTTACTAAAGAGCAGGTGAAGAACAAATCAGGAATGATCTGAGAGTTCGTGAGGCATTCATCAGCACCTTCATAATTACCCCTAATTATCTGTAAATATAATTTAGCTCTCCACTCTCTTCGAGAGTCGTTCCTGAATAACTAATACAAAGGCCGAATGCTGTTCGCTCATTATCTTATTAAGCAGATTTCATTGGTTCCTTATTACCTCGCCATTACCTCGAGTAAAGTGATTACTTAGTAGTAATTCATTTGTTCCTCTGGAAAATGCTGAGTAATTAATTGAGGTAGTACTTGTGAAATTGGGTATTTCTGAGTCAATTCATCAATCTTTTTTTTTTAGTAACCATCATTGTTAAGTGTTACCATGTTGTAATGTGACTTCAAACCTCTGACTCACTTTTGGTGACATCGTGCAAGAAAAACTCACCGCCTGCCAGAGCTTGCAGAGAGTGCAGTTTGTACTGTGGTGTTATTAGAGTTGATACTAAACAACAGCAATTAGGGAAGTGACTTTTAGTTTAAACTCGAAAAGAAAAAAACATTGTTCAAAGAGTGACCCAATTTTTTGTGTCGTTTTGCATAACTTCCGATGATCTAGGTGTACACAAACAAATAGTTCACCTGGCCCATGCACTATAAAGCGAGTTTACTATACCCAGACTTACCTGGGTTCACTAACCCTAACACTGGCAATCAAGATAAGTGGTTATCAGCTGATTTGACAAAGATAAAGAAAAATATATATATAAAAAAAAAAACATGAAGATTTTGGGCCGACTGAGAACAACACAGCTGCTGCGGTGGGAGTGTGTATGAGAGGAAAGGTGCTGCATGGCAGTTTATTATTAAAAGCTATGTATGAATTTTTGGGTGCTTTAAGTAATTTTGTCAGTAAGACTGAATAAGATAGATCTATAATGTTAATGTTTAGCCTCTTATAAACTAAAGAAGAAACCACATGCTAACAGTATAAGTTAACAGTCACAACTCTATCTAAGACACGGGAGGATATGATGGGTTATTAAATTAATGCTTAAAAGACAGTTTTAGTTTTTATTCTTTCAGCTTTAGCACCAGTGTCTTCCAGGAATGTTGACATTATTTTTGGGGAAAACTGATTGGTTGCTAGATGGTGAAATCATACCTGCTGATCTCTAATCTGGATGGTAACTGCAAAATAGAGTAAGATGTGAGCTTCATATGACAAAAACCGAAGGTTAACCATAAAGTCATCTAAATAATACAAAACTCTGCCGGTCATGCAATTCCGTGACTTATGGATCTATATGTATAGGAAGCGCTTTGCTAACATCATATCACAACTATCAGTTCCTGCTAAACACATGAGGTAATCATAGGAAGTGGATGCATCAGGTTAATCAGACACAGCCGGAACCAGTCAAGGTAATTACACATGAGAAGTAAAAGAGACAAAAACTAACAAAGTAAAACAGGAAGAAACTAAGATACAGGGAATCAGATATATGCAACAAACTCTGAACGCTAACAGAAACTACCTTTCCAGTTTAACAATAACTAAACACCAAGGAGCCTTTAGCACTAAACATAATCACTCAATAGGAACTCATAAGCCTGGAATGGAAATTTGAAACAAACTGGAAACAAAACTCAACTAGAAATAAATTTTTAAAAAGGAACAATAACTAAACCTATCCCAGAATCCAAAAGTTATGGAAGAATGTGAAACTCCAAACCCAGGGGCTGTGACAGAAAATACCTGACACAAATGAGGATTGTGACTTAAGAAGAAATAACCCAAAAGAAAGTACACGTGTGGAGCTTTTTAATATCTGGTAAATATTGGATTGGGATGTTGGAAAGCTTGAAATCAAAACCTAATGGCGTTCCTAACGCATCTTTAAGGCAAGTGGACATTTCTGTGTCTTTCACTGTGCGATGGTTGGCTGAACTCTTTCTGTAGGCTGGTAAACTGTCAGATTTTAGGATAAGAGTTGACATTTTTTTATATTAAGTGAGCAGCTGTGATCCTCCCTGTCCCTGCAGGCAAATGATGGAGCAGCAGCAGCAGCAGATGCAGGCGCACATGGAGCGGGAGCGACGGTCCTCCAACTCAGGTACTTACACGAAATACACGGGTCAGCTAAAGTTCAGCTGGTAAAAAGAGTTCTTTCATTCAATCTAAAAATGGTCTGCGTCTTCGGCTAAGCGCATCTGAACCCACACAGGTGTAAGTGCAGATAAATATTGCACAGAGCGACAGAGTTTCAATCACGTGTTGCGCTTTTCTTCTAGGTTCTCCTTTTCAAGGCCATCCTGCTGTGCTCTCCGTTGCCCCACCAGTAGTACCTCCACCGGTGAACATGGGCGGCCCACCTCCTCCTCCACCCCCGCCGGGCCCGCCGCCACCGTCAGCAGGGGCGCCGCAACCTCCTCTCCCTCCTCCGCTGCCCTTAGGTGGAGGAAGCCACGGGGATGATCCCTCTGCGCCGACAGGTCTTGCGGCTATGATTGCTGGAGCCAAACTACGCCGTGTTCAAAGAGTGAGGCAACACTTCATGATGTTTGGATGAAATTTCTCTAAACCATGCTGGATATAGCTAGATTATTGCCTTCAAACGTGACTGACATATTTAAAAATGTTCATGATTTGTACATAGCAGGGAGCAACGCACAGTTATCTTCTTTTTCCTCTGCTTTCTTCAGCCTGACGACAGCTCTTCAGGTGCCAAAAACGAAGCCAACCGAACAAGCGGGGGGAGCGGAGGATTGATGGAGGAGATGAATGCTCTGTTGGCACGAAGGTCAGAACAATACACGCCGAAAGTCATTTTTACTCACATACTAGATATTAGATCCAATTAGACACCAAAATCTTTACTGTTTAGTTCATTCTTGAATTTAGATGAAATTCCTTTTTCTCACTTGAGGGTTCGTCTTTTCTTCCAGAAGGAAAGCAGCTTCAGAGAAGCCCGAGGACAGCCAAAATGTAAGTGCATGCGAAACGGAGATGGTTTGCACTTCACGAAGCTGCACACTGCTCACTCTGTGATTTACGGTGATAATTAGGGTAACGGTTTGGGCAGGGATCAGGATAATGTTGATGCTGATTATATAAGCATGATAATGATCATTGTTATCATTTGCGTTGTGATGGAAACATCGAGAAACGATTATAAAAGCTCAGTGCTAATCACTAATTAGAAGGAAATCAGATTAAAGAAGCCTGGTTTTGCAGAGGTGAGACTGATATTTGCAGAATATTCTGCATCAGAATGCTGAGTCGCTAACGAGGATAATAGCATTTGCAGTATTGTAAGTGATGCTTACCGATTTCATTGTGCTTCTTTAGGATGACCCAAATTCTCCGTCGCCCAGCACTCGGAGTGGACAGAACGCCACGGGTGAGAAAACTAAACTCAGTTACAAACCATATTTGAAACACATGAAAATGTGTTTTACATATTTTATCTAATGTGTGGGACACTATTGGCACAGAAAAGTAAATATATTAGAAGCAGATCCACAAATATTTCCAAGAGAAAGAAAGAATAACTTTAAACATGTGTACAGAATTTTGTTTTTTAAATAGATAGTCACAAGCTACTTCATTAGTTACACATTGCCAGTACTGGGTTGGATCTGCTTTTGCCTTCATAACTGAATTAAGTCTTCATGACACAGATTCAACAAGGTGCTGATATTGACGTGAGGCTAACACATCATTACAGCATGTTTAACATCACTTTATTGTCACATTTGCTCACAGAGCTGTTTTGGTTGTATTCAGGTGTGGTATCACAGTTTCTCATGATGGTAGAACTACTACAAGTTTTTTAAAAATGCTGATAACAAATGGGATTTCAGAGCACTTATGAATCCAGTTATGCATGTGTGACTTTTTTTCTCTCTCGTTAGTTATCTAATCTTTTTCTGTTGTTGTTTAGACGGAGCAAAGAAGCCCTGGGACCGAGCAAACTCTGCAGACCGGGCGATGGCTTCGAGGTGAGAACGGGAATCCCCACAGCTTGTCACTGTGAAGCAATAAAGTAACGCGTAGTGTGACAGAGAATTATTTTGTGTTACGCAGGGCACGACCTGCGGGGAGTGGTGGAGACACAGACTCGTTAGACCTCGATAGAATGAAGCAGGTAAAAGAAAGCGATAACCAGTCAAATGTTTTGCTATTTTGTTAAAAGTATAAGCTCGTTTCCATGGTGAAGCAATCAACTTTTTGTTGTTTTTTTATGAGTTGCCTGTTTGTGCTTCAACAGGAAATATTGGAAGAGGTGTTTCGTGAATTGCACAAAGTGAAGGATGAAATCATCGATGGTAGGTTTGTTTAATTTTCTCGTGAAAACCTGAGGAGGATCATTTTCTCTCTCCTAAATCATGTTAATGAATATTTAAAAGGAAATCTATCCAGTGGATTTGTGGGAGATAGTTGTGCATATGTGTAACCACTAGGTTGCACTATATTCACAGAAAAGTACAAATGGATTTAAAACATCAAAGTCTACAAAACTAGCATCTTGAATATATGAATGTGTTACTTGCACAAGAAGATGATAAATACCTTTAAGGCATAATAATAACTATTATGGTTATTTTTATTGTACACATTTATAAAACAATATCTATAGAATATTATAATAAAAGTCTCAGTAGAAAATAATAGTGTTGATTAACTAAAAGGTTTTGTAAAGACAATGTATGAACACATATGCAGGACAGATTGAGGGCATGTTGGCTATAAAATTAATATAGTATACCAAAATGAATAAAAAAAATTTAACTGGAAAAAAGAAAATCAATTTTAGTTAAGTGGGAAAAAATTGGCTGAAATCATATTCTGTACTTACAAAACTACGTACGAACTACTGCTGTACTTACAAAATACAATAAGATACAGAGAAAAAAAATCCTTAGTTTTAGGAGTGATCAAATTTGCATACCAAGCATCAGGAGACCTTTCTGCAAATGTCTTTTTTACAGCTTTGATGTGTGCATGGTTAAAAAAAAAAACATCTTGTGTCTGTATAGCAGAAGCAGTTCTGCAACTTCTTAATTAACTTCTTCATTATTTTATGAATAAAAAACAAAAGTAAGATTAACGAAACATAACAAAAGCACTTTTTATACATATATAGTACTATATCATGGTATAACATTTATAGCATTGTAATAAAAACTAGTAAAATACAACAAAGTAATGGTAATTGACTAAACATTGGCTTGTATGTTTTTAGTATATTAGTATATTATTAGTATAACTATCTACAAATGCGCTACAGAAGCCATTCAGTAGACAAATAGGCCAAAGTGTTCACAATAAAAACTATACTGAAATATCTCCCAAAGTATTTACATTAAAAAAATATATTGATGGAAGTACAATTACTAAGTAGCTTTTTTGTGTGTTTTACTTTGTTTGGCAGTTTTAAAGTCTTTAGTGCAGCTGTGCAAGAGTAAACACATCGTAAAGTAGAAAAATTATGAAATCTACTTTACGATGCGTAAAAGTATCCAGTGGGGAAGATAAGTAGTGAAATGTAACCTGTACTAATAGTTCAAAGTTGAACTGTGAAATAGGTGCCAAAAAATTCTGCAGTTTATTGGACATTCTAACAAATTTTAAAAAGGCATAAATTAAATTAATGCGCATATGAATTTTAATTTGTATCAGTTTTGCTATTTTTGCGCAGTTTATTGCTCGCAGTAGCACTGCATGTGTCTGGATGTATACATCAGTTTTATCAGGAAGTAAAAGTAAACCACACTGATGGTGTAGAGCTCTCAAATATGACACACTTCTTTCTCTCTCCTTACAGCCATTAGACATGAACTCAGTCGAGTTAGCACAACATAATCTTTCAGAGCGACCCCCCCTCCCAGACGTGAGACACCTTTTTTTCAAACCATTGCTCCTGCAGCAGCTGCAGAAGAAGAAGAGGAGGAGGAGTCAGGAAGGGAGGCCCAAACTGTGACATCTACTCATCCCGTTCAGCTGCGGTGTTGAAGCACTGGTGCAAACGTTGCTGTAACACCTCAGACGTGTCTGTGTAACATTTGACTTGTTTAATTCTGAGAGGAAGACGTGAATGGGACGCACTCTCGCACCGGTTGCTCTCATTTCTTTGTCTGTTTGTTTGCCCACTTCTCCCCTCTGTCGTTGGTCAAAAGGATATTTGATGATATGATTTTAATTGCTTTACTTTTTCACATATTTGTTTTTTAAATTGTCATTTCTTTCACTTTCATTATTATTACTATCATTCCTATGATTGTCAGCGTAATGTCAGTGATGAGTAATAGTAGTAGGGAAGTAGGGGCAATGGTATTAATGAGGAAATAATAATGAGAATATGATAGTAATGATAATGTGGATATTATATTGCACATCACTTTATGTCAGTGTTTTATATTTTATATTGGTTGTTTTCGTTTTTGTTTTTTTTTAGATGCATTTGCAAACTCATCTGTTTTTTCTCATCACCTGATCTGAAATATTTTTTAATTTTTTTTTTTTTTTTTTTTTTTTTTTTTTTTTTTTTGTTTATTTTTTATTTTTTTTTTTTTGTTTTTCCAAAG
>VUQR01011185.1:26370-37597 GCA_015108515.1 Hemichromis elongatus | reverse complement strand
ATCCTTTTCACAGGTATGTGTGGAACCATGGCAGAATAAAAACAAAATAAAACATTGAACTGAAACAGAGGTTGGAGTAAACCCAATTTTTGGATATTGCAATTTATGAAATCCAAAAAAAAAAAGAAAAATGATGATAATGAAAATAAATAAATACACCCGGATATTTGTGATCATGTTGTTAATAAAATGTTTATTGGCTGCAAGGATATGGTGATGTATTGTTCATTTTATTCTCTCCTTTTATGACAAAGTGCTTCCTGGTTTGAGAACAATGACAAAAAAACAGAAGTTTTAAATGAATTGAAATAAACTGTGAAACACGTCTTGGATAAATGAGGTGGTCTCTTTCCTTTTGTGTCTTTATTTTGGTTTTTGCAGTTTTTGCGACACAGAAATCTGCTGTCATTGAAACAGGTGCCATAAATTACAGCTGCAGAAGGACATAAACTGCAGGGCTGCTGCACCACAGCTGTTCAAGCCGCTGTACTCGACACGTTCTGATTAGTGAGGCCAGCAGGTCTGAATGACCACTTTGTTCACATTGTTTAAACACATATACTTAGATTTTTATGTTTTATTTTTGTTGGGTGATTTTTTTTACTTAACAAAAATCAAAACAAACAAAAAATCATTTTTGATATATAAGTGATAAAGTTAAACCAGATAAAAACTATAAATATCAACTATGCCTAACAAAAACACATTTTTTTTTAAAAAAAGCATTGTGTCTTTTAAGTTGCCTTTTTGTTTGTTGTCCTTTTTGAGTACATTATTCATCTCCTCACTCTACCCAATGATTTGCTGTATATTAGAAACTATTATCATTTGATTAATGCTGCATAAATAGGGTGAGGTTCAGTATAATTTGTACAAGTGATAATATTAGTACAAGTGAAACTGCATTTGTCATATTATTAATAATAATAAAATTATTATTATTGTTATTATTATAAATTGCCCCCATCTGTTTGAGCAACTAAACCAGAAACTGTGTATAACCTCGTGTTGACGAACTTTGGGAAATCCCACTATCGCTCGTAGCACTGTTATCGCTGGGTTCAGTGAAGTCTCGCGATGTTTCGGTGTGACAGAGGATAGTGGCGACGAGAACTGGCGTGGGACAGAGTGAAGAGAGTTGTTATCGAAGAGGGAGAAGAGACAGCGGCAGGAGCAGGGGGTGTGTGAGTGTGTTTGTGAGGTCTTAAAAGGAGCACAACACGGCGTGAATGAGAGAGACAAGCTGGCGAATTTCAACATGGCATCCGGAGATACGCTGTACATTGAGACAGACGGCTCGGAGATGCCGGCCGAGATCGTGGAGCTCCACGAGATAGAGGTAGAGACGATACCGGTGGAAACTATCGAGACCACGGTGGTCGGCGGGGATGACGACGACGACGGGCAGCCCATGATCGCGCTCCAGCCGCTGGTCACGGACGACCCCAGCTCGATCCACCACCAGGAGGTTATCCTAGTCCAGACCAGGGAGGAGGTGGTCGGCGGAGATGACTCGGACCTGCATACGGATGGCGGTGGAGGGTTCGAGGACCAGATCCTCATCCCCGTGCCGGCTCCAGGGGTGGAGGACGAGTATATTGAGCAGACTTTAGTGACTGTAGCTGGAAAGAGCTCAGTGGGTCGGGTGAAACGAGGAGGCGGAACTGGTGGGAAGAAATCGGGCAAAAAGAGCTATTTAAGCGGCGCTGAGGCCGGTGGAAGAAAATGGGAACAGAAGCAGGTGCAAATAAAGACACTGGAGGGGGAATTTTCTGTTACAATGTGGGCATCGGGTAAGTAACCTTAGCCTAGCTGTGTCTTAACAGCTCCGTTGTTAGCCGTTGCATGAGGCCTCATTACCAGGGCGTTGTCCTGCTGCACCAGACTAGTTCCTGGAGTGCTCCGTCGCACCTCCGTGAGAAGCGACGTGTAACATAATTTTTCGATGCAAAACCCCGCCGTAGCATATCGAAATGTTTTTGTTTTGAAGGGAGGCCATGTTTTAGGTGTTGCTGGGCGCCGCCATATTCCCCGAGACGAGTAAGTATGGCGGCGGCCCCGAAAAAATGGCGATAGTCGCGGCCAGGCAGAGATGGCGGCGGTGCTCGGGGGAGTGAGAGACAGCCAGCTGGGTTTCGGGTGTTTTTTTGTCTTTACTCCGCGAACTTGTGGCGGCTTCAATGCACGAAAGCAACTGCTAATGTCCCTGGGTGTCTACTGTGTGATATTAGTTTATATTTTGAGTCGGAAGCTGTTTAGCCAGTGAGCCGTTTAGCAGTTAGCTCTGGCTGCTGTTGCTGCTAGTTAACCAGACAGCTCTGCTCCTGCGTAAGGCTAGCCCTATTAGGCAAGGTGCAGAGTGATACTGAGCAGGTGGGAATTTATCATCGCTATAAAGGCTTTTAGGGGACAAACGAGAGCTCATATTATCGGTGCCTGTAATTTATATTTACAAAACTAGGTAAAAAACCGTTTATCAGGCTAACTTTTTGTAATACACCTGTCCATATGTTTTCTGAGTGGACACCGCAGTCATTTATTTTTAGTGCTCTCTGCTGGTTGGTAGTGAGTAGGAGTCATTTACACACATGGGCACCTTATTTGCACGCTTATCTTGTTATGTGTTTGTGTGTGTCTCTTTGTGTTTCTGTGTTTTATCTAATTTGAATTATTATTAATATTTTTTTTTTTACATATTTCAAACATTAAATTAATTCAGTTTCCTTAATTCCTTAAAAACAAAACTATTGTGAACATGTTACTTATTTGGATTAAGAAAAGATTAACAATTTGAAGTTTGCAAAGTAAATGTAGCAGTATTGTGAAAAACAGGTAAACATTCATACAAATATGAATGTGTGCTTTTCTATACATGTCTCCTGGGTAATTATTAAAAAAAAACACCAGGGGCACATGTTTCCAGCCCCCTGAGGTTTGTTGCCAGGGTAACACCAATATGTTATCGGTTCAGTCTCTGTAATGTGTTTCTAGATGATAATAAAGACATTGACCATGAATCGGTGGTGGAGGAGCAGATCGTGGGGGAGAACTCTCCTCCGGATTACTCCGAGTACATGACGGGGAAGAAGCTGCCCCCTGGTGGTATCCCTGGGATCGATCTCTCAGACCCAAAACAGCTGGCTGAGTTTGCCAGGTAAGAGAGTGTGTGTGTGCCAGGATCCCTGCGTCAGTCATTCCCAGCCGTAAACAGAACTGTTTACACTGTCCACACAGTTCTGATGAATATGCACAACAGTACCGCTGCTGCTCATGAATGCCATGAGTCTGAAAGGTCAAAAACACAGGGTAAATTTGAGTTACACTCTGCTAAACTCTGAACTTTTTAATTTTCCTCCTAAGAATTAAAATGTCAGGGTTTGGTTACAAAATCTAATTAGGATTTAAAAACTGTGTTAGGTATTACATAAACATGCCCTGTGATTATTTTCTCTGTTTAATGTTTGTGCACAAGTGGATTAGGTCATGTGTAGAGTGTTTACTGGAGCAGCTAGGCTGTTGTTACTAAATTAGACCAAAGAGAGGCCTTCTGTGTACCCTTGTTATATTGTGTTTTGTTATGAAATGATGATTAATCAATCACAAAAGCCCGTGGTGCTCCATTCCAGTGGGTCATTTTATATATATATTTTTTTACTAATTGTTTGTTATTGTCTAACAATGTCTAGTTGATTTGTTGTTTTTCTGTTTCTCATCTCTTCTGTTTTAGCCTTTGTTGATGTTTCAGTTGCCATTTTTAGTGGCTTTTAATTTGACTTGTGTATCTCAAAAATCATGACAAGGTGTTTAAAAGTCCTGTAAATATTACACTAGTTGCATATTACTTTTAACGTACCAGCGTTTATATTCACATAGATGCATACCTGTTATTGGTCTTGCTGTTTTCATTATGTGTATCTTTTAAATGTGTTTAAATGTCCTTTAGGGATCCAGTTGATCAATAATCTGCTGTAACCTGGACCTGTAGATAGGATGGGAGCTTATTTCTTTATTTGTTTATTTACAGAATGAAACCCAGGAAAGTCAAAGAGGACGATGCCCCCCGCACGATAGCTTGCCCTCATAAAGTGAGTTCATTGATGGCTTCCCACCTTGTCACTGTTTTGGCAGAACTGAGCTCATAGCTCCTGATGGGTTTAAAAGACTTGCATGTTGTTGCTTCCCGTGTAATTGGAAATTTCACTGAAGGTTATTTAAAAGCACTTGGGTGTATTGATTTTTATGTGCGCAGCAGAACAATCGGGCCTTATCTGAATTAGCTAATGTAAATGGGTTTTGTTCACTCTGTGAGCTGCTTGCTACGTCAATGTGAGGCTTTTAAGAGTACATTATCACTTCAGAAGAGAATGGGGGCACTCTTACTCTATCCTACTGTTTTTCACAATTTAAAGCTGTGTCAGATAAAGCGCAGAAAATGCTG
Organism: Hemichromis elongatus; assembly: GCA_015108515.1. Lineage (NCBI taxonomy): Eukaryota > Metazoa > Chordata > Actinopteri > Cichliformes > Cichlidae > Hemichromis > Hemichromis elongatus. The sequence goes on along the minus strand of VUQR01011185.1, from coordinate 33,159 downwards.
AGCTCCCTTTACGCTTGCATTTGCAGAGAAAACCTGAACCTTGCTGCAAAGCGCCTTACTAACTGCTTGTTCACTGTTTCAGGGCTGCACAAAGATGTTCAGGGATAACTCGGCCATGAGGAAGCATCTCCACACCCACGGACCCCGAGTGCACGTCTGCGCAGAGTGCGGCAAGGCCTTTGTTGAGAGCTCCAAGCTCAAGCGCCATCAACTCGTTCACACAGGAGAGAAACCCTTCCAGGTTGTTCACACTCTCACACACACACACACACACACACACAGATTTTCCATATGAAGCTTATAAACTCAGCACTGCGGGGTGCTTAATTCAAGTGAAGGAAAATGGGCTAAGTAATTTCTCCCTGATGAGATTCACCCACCAAATGTCAGTAAAATCTTATCTTTGGTGGATAAACGACACCGGCTGGAATTGTTTAGTTTTTTCAGACAATTTCTGTTTGTTTTTTTTTAACGAGGGATTCTGTATAAACACTGATATGTTTAAATGATATGAGACCATTACTGTCGATGGTTTTAAAGACGCACCGTTTGATCATTGTGAAGCCTCATTCCTCTGCTTCTCTCTTCTGCCCCACAGTGCACCTTCGAAGGCTGCGGGAAAAGGTTTTCTCTGGACTTCAACCTGCGCACACACGTGCGGATCCACACTGGAGACCGGCCCTACGTCTGCCCTTTCGACGGCTGCAATAAGAAATTCGCCCAGTCGACCAACCTAAAGTCTCACATTCTCACACACGCCAAAGCCAAAAATAACCAATGAGAAAGTATCCGTCAGCGTTGAGTCACGAAGACGAAAAAAGAAGAGAGGAGAGGAAAAAAAAAAAAGAGCATTCTAGTGACACACGTGAGACCTTGTTTGAAGATGGAATGAGAAGCTTGAGACTTATGGATTTATATTAAAAATCTGACAGATTAAAAGACTTGGAACACTGAAATTCAGCTGGTTTTTCCTGAGCCCCCTTTCTTCTTCTTCTGCTGTCATATTGGATGAGGAATGCAGTGACTATTCCCTAAAGCCCCAGCCAGCACAGTCCCTTCGTTTCTCCAGTGGCACTCAGCTGCCAGAAGATGGAACCCACGGACAAACATCAGAGACTTATTTTTACCGGAGTGATCAGAGAAGCAGCGGGCTATTAGTATTTTTATTTCGTCGCATTGCTTTTATTTCCCTCAAGTGTGCATATTGTACACTTGACTCAGGCTGTGTTTAGTATAATTATGTTTTGTTTTTTTGGGTGGGGGATGTGGGTGGGGTTTTCTTCTCCTGCATTAAGAGATCGTACCTATGATACAAAAAAAGAGGCCTCAGACTTGTTTGACCCGTTTCACACGTATACGAAGTTTAAAAAACAAAACAGCTGTATCTTTGCATTTTCACACCACCTTCGGTTGTATTTTTCTCTAACCACAGAATAACCTTGTATACTTGTATTGTATGGCTGTATTAAAATTCAGTAGACATAGATAGAGGTGTGATTTAAAGTGTTAACCGATTAAACTTTAGTCATGAGTTGCTTTATATTTTCTATGAACCGTCTTTACACAGATGAACGAGTAATGTGATCTCACTCAGAGCCTGTCACAGTCGAATTACCCGAAGCGTGCTTTGAATTGACTGCGAGACCATCACTTTCTTTGTTAGAATGTAATGTACAGACGTCGACCATTAACTTCCTTTGTTCATATTTACACACATGTATCTCACCTGCCCACCAATAAAATGGGTCATTCCAACTCTGTTGAACGTCACAGTTAGTTTTTACTAAAGCAGGTCTTCTTTGAGACTTACAAACTTTGTGTGACTGTCAGTCTGCTGCTGCACAGCATCTCCTCTGGCACCGTGCGCTATGTTAATAACCGAGAGGGAGCCAGAAGGAAAAGGGAGGAGACGGTGCAATGTTATAATTGATTTTTCTCCAAAAGTGGGAAAACACGGTGATATAGGAGATGAAAAATCATCCTAATACTCATGTGCTCATCTGACACTGTTCCAACTGCTCCTTTGTGTGACTAATCAGTTGATTACATCACTCATTGCATTTAGGTATATAGATTTGGTGGCCTTATTAAATCTGTGCAATGAAGAATTAAGGCAGTGCTGAAGGCAAAAGGGAGTCCAACCCAGTACTCGGGTTGGCTGTAGCTCAGGGGGTAGTAATAGAAGGGTACCCTGGCTGCTCCAGTCTGCATTCCTAAGTATCCTTGGGCAAAATACCGAACCCCAAGTTGCTCTCCAATTTATTCGATAAAATATGAATGCCCATAAATGTTAGATTGAAAGCACTTAAGCATAGAAAAAAGTGCTTGCGTGAATGGGTGAATGAGGACCGTAGTATAAAGTGCTCTAAGTGAAATTTATGCAGTTTACTCCCCCAAACAAAAAACAGCAAAGTAGCCTGATGTCAGCCCGTCTGCTCTGACTCTTATGTCTCGAACCATTCATCATCAATTTTCTCAACTTAAAGGTGAAAGGTGTGTTACACCTGGGACAAGTGATGGACAGGTGTAGGCATCAAGCACAGAGAAAGGTTCCAGCAGACCAGGATGTTTAGAGGTTGTTTGGTTTACAAGACCTGTGCTGGTAAATGGTATAGGGACTGTAACTCATTTTGGATCACTTTAATAGTTAATTGCACTACTGAGCACTTTTAAAAAAGTAGAAAATTTATACATTTCCAAGACGGAGGGTTGTTTGTACAGACTTGGTGGAAGGCTGTGTGCAGGAATGCAGGAGTGAACCAGAGCAAGGGCAAGAAACAATAACCTTCACAGATAGATGCTGCCTCAGATGCATGAAACTGGGTAACAAGTCAGGGTGTATGGGTGAATATGTCTGTGTGTGTGTGTGTGTGTGTGTGGCGTGTGTATCCATCACTAGGTGAAGCTGCAACTGAGGGGAGAAAAGAAGAGCACAACCTGTCCGCCAATAAGGGAAACTAAAAGTCTTCTCGATGGTTTTTTAACCATTTAGATCGGTGTTTTATAAATACCGCTAAGTTAGGGGCATCTCTCTTCTGGGAGTTGGCTACAGAAAACAGCTGCAGACTGTGGTTTTCTAACCGGAAGTATATCAATGTACATAAATTATTTTTTGAACTGCTTGAGGCAATAAATCTGTTTAACTTAAACTCAATCGAAGAACACATGACAAGGCCTAAAGCGTGTTGACTAAGGATAAGATCAGGCATTTTCCACAATTCACATACATTTGCCAAAATGCACAAAATGATGTGTCTTATCACCCACATTTCTCCACTTCTCACCCGTGAAGCCAATAGTTTGGCTTCATGCTTCTACACGTCATTTTTAAAGCATTTTCATTCTACCATAAAAAAAGAATAAATACTACTATAAACATTGGATAATGCATTAGTGGGGTGGATAGGACCACAAGAAGGTCCCAGGTTCAAATCACCTAGCCGGCTGGGACCTTTCTATGTGAAGTTTTCATGGTCCTCCCATGTATGTGTGGGTCCTCTCCTGGTACTCTGGTTTCCTGCCACTGTTATGGATGGCTTAGGCCTGTGAAAATGAGCCTGAATGTGTATCTCTGTGACCATGTGACCCTGTCCAGGGTGCACCCCACCTCTCGCTATATCTGGGATATGTATATCCAGCCTCTTACAACCCTGAACTGGATGAGTGAAAGAAAAATGATGGAAAATATTAGTATGTAAAAAAAAATTAAATAAAATCTTAAAGCGCCTCTTTGACTTACTGACTTTAAGTGATTTGTGACTTTTAACATTTAGCAACCACACGGTCCTTTAAGCAGCTGACTCAAAATCTGAAAGGTGTGTAACAGATCGTTCCAAAGCAGATAAACCTATAAAAACACATCAACACTTGCAGCTTGTCCAAAATGTCATTGAGGAGCTGTAGGCAGGATTAGCTGACACATAACGTGGTTTTGCTTGCACAAGCAGGCTTCATGTGGAAGTGTCATACAACCTCACTGTCGAGAGTCAACATCTGAATAAGTCAGAGTCATTCTTACAGCAAACCGCCGTGAACATAGAAAGTTTATATTCAGCTTTGTGGCCTCAATCGTCAAAGATGTGTCGCAAGGGAAAAAAGGGTGTTTGATGAGGAAAAAAAAAATCAAACTTTTGAGTTAAGCATGGAGGTGAAAATATCCTGCAGTGGAGTCAGCGGCACGGGAAAGATTGCACAAATAGAGCGATGAATGGATCCAACACAAATGGTGAGGAAAATGTCATGCAGTCAGTCATGACAATGGAACGTGAAATAAGTCTGACTTCTACAACAAGACAATGATCCAAAGGAGCTGTCAAGCAGCCTGCTCGGCCTAAAAATATTTTTTATGCTGTGTGAAACGGAGCACCAACATTTGAAGAATAGTTCTGTTCAAATAAAAAAGTGTGATTGCCTTTTTTAAATATCTGCAGACTTTTGCGTACACGTCCACCTAGCGTACCAGATACCTAGCTATTAATAATAATGTGGTTGTTAAACTAGAGGTGGGCCAATTGATTCAAATATTGATAGTATTGAAACCAACGCTGGTATTGATATTGGATTGATAACAGCACAATAGGATCAATACTTTGTATTTAACCTTGTCTTGTTCACTGTCACATCTATTTGATTTATAGCCGATAACAGATTTAAACAACAGAAGTTACAAGTTTCAAACTACATGAAAAGCTGAAAGTTCTGTTTTATTGGGTTAATTTATTACTATAGAAAGTAAAAATCACCACAGTGATTTAGTGGTTGCAGATTAATGATTTTTAATGATTAACTTGTGACACATTGCCCTACACAAGCTGCCTTTATGGGTTAAAAGTTTCTGTACTGGTATCGGCTATACTGCCCCTGTATTTATTTGGTTTTGAAACAAAATGACTAGTTTTACTTCATACTTTATGCAGAGGTCCTTTTGATTTCTTGCTATCAACAAGTGTCATATGACTCACACCACCCAAGACTGCAGGGTTTATGCCTGTAGGCCCGTTCAGTCTTACAAAAATCACCCATTGAGTTTCATTTCTTGTGCCTAGCAAACACACTGCAGGCTTTCCAGAGCATGTGTGCATTTTCCCACTAAGAGATACAAAGAAAACAATATTTAATCCTCCACAAAGGCAACATGTGTCCACTTCCATTCATATTAAATTCAAGGATAACAGGCATTCTAAAAGCTGCATAAGCTCAGTGGGATTTCTTTCCTCCCTTGTCGGCTATCCACTTGCAATTTTCAAGTTTACACATAAGTCCAATTCCGCTTTCCGCTCAGGCAGCAGGATTAGCGCAACTGTCTACCTCAGCATCCTGCTAAGATCCTGCTCTTTGCCCTGATCCTAGTCATCCTGCTGCAGACGCCAAACCAGCTCCCACCGCCCTCTGCAGGCAGCACACTTCAGTGATCTCACCAAGGCAGCAGTGCTATCCGTGGTGCTGATCCCCAGGCAGCAGCTCCATCACCCAGCAGCTTCCGAGGAGGAAGAAATTCTCTGAGTTTCCTACAGTGAAAAACTCCCGTCCTCTCTCTGTCACGTATAATCATTCAAAAGAAACAAAGGAAAACAAAAAGGAACTGGAGCTGGTCTGTATCTCTGTTGAGGAAATAGATTGATTTAACTTGAGTGCATTCCTGGTGTTTCATTCCTCCATACACACCTGCTTTAAATTCACAACCAGCCTCACTTTTTTCCCCATCGCTACCTGAGACCAGCTTTGACTGCTGTGCAAGCCCATCTTTGTGTGCTAAAGAGAGGGCCACGCCATGTAAAGGCTGATTCAAGCATGATTGCACTCAGGGGTCTCTGTCCTCCTCCTCTTGTTGTTCTTCTTCTTCTCTTTTTTCAAAGGAGCATTTATTTACTGGAGCGGTTGTTTTGATTGACAAAGGCAGGGAAGAGTAAATGCACTACTTGTTATGCAGCTGAAGTCTGTCAAGCCTCCAACACCTGCTCTCTTTCAGATGCTTATTTCATTATGGCTCCTCTCTCCCAGGAGTCAAGACACTAGTTTTGAGTGTTGTTTTTCTTCTTATTTCTATCTATCTCACTTTTTTTTTTAATCCTGTGCTGGATGTTTACCTGGGTCTTATCTTCTTTCTCTCTCCCTCACTGCTTTGGACAAGTCTCGGCTTATTTGTAGCTGAGTGTGGTCTCACCTACTATCTCGATCTTTCTTCCATTAGTTTGCCCGTCCCTCTCCCCTCTCTCACTCACTCTCTCTCTCTCTCTCTCTCTCTCTCTCTCTCTCTTTCTCTGTGTGTGTGCTCCTCTGACAGGCAGGCAAGCAAACGGCTTACAACACTGAAGCACACCAGGCAGCCTCAGCTGTACGTCACACACACCCCTCACACCCCAGTTGCTGCACCACTGAATCCCCCCTCTTTCATCTGTGAACAGAGACTAAATCAGGAAATCCGTTCAGATCAACCCTCAGCCCTATGCAGTTTATTATTTATTTTACATTTCTTAATAACCTCGCTCTTGCTTGCTGAAGAGCAGAATTTCACAGTCATGTGCTGGATGTAAACATGCATAGACACTCAGATAAGCACACATCAATTTAGCGATTTGTTTCATATATTTATGCATAATTTGCCTGCAAATCTATCCAAATGGGCTCTCATGTAGGCTCCACATTCACCTCCACTAGGTCCTTGTAATGAAAGCCTGTCAGCGACTATTATGCTTAACTGGTCCACTGCTCGATCACACAGTCAATTTGGTGGTAAGACATGCAGAACAGTAATAATTCAATCTCATCTGAACTGTAGGTCAAATCTCC
>VUQR01011184.1:17989-30344 GCA_015108515.1 Hemichromis elongatus | reverse complement strand
GAGAACTGCGTGCCTCACCTAGTGCAGTTTTATGATCGCTCAGCACAAGAATACACAGTTGTTGATAAAAAAAAAAAATACTGTGCATTATATACACCAGCTAAAATATGGAAATTTAGTTCATATAGTAAAAGTGTTCGACATTTTAATAGCGACATGCAGAGGGACAGCAATACGGTCTCACTGCATAGCATGCCAGCACCGTTAGCATAGTCATTGCGTAATCCACGGTGAGGCTCAGCGGGCTGCTGCCTCCGCCGCTCGTCTCGTCTTAGTATTTGAACGGTAAATGTGAAAATTCAGCGATTTAGAAAAAAAATCTAAAAATGGTGACGTTAAATGGAAAAGAACTTTAAAATACAAATCACTGAATAAATATAACCATTTAATTTATTTTTTAATTTTATATTTCCATGATGACAGGTGAGGCACGGTCTCACCTGCCTCCCCTGACTGCACGTCACTGGTGTGTGGATATGTTTAACAAGCTGCATGCTCAAATTGGATAATGTATTCATTAGCAGCAGACAGTAGGTGGCATTTCATTTGTTTCTGTGAGACTGAATCACGCACACACCCCGACTGTGGTGAAACATAAAAACAAAGAACACAAGGCAGATATCTGATATATTCTTAGGCTGTCAGCAGAGATGGTATTGCTGGTTAATGATGTTAAGTCATTAAATTTAACAAATTGAGATGCTATTTAGAACTAATATATATACTAATATATATATTTCAGATATATCAGAAAGGTCCAAACGGTCTATTGTAGTGGTGCTTGCAAGGAAAAACTAAAAAAAAACAACAAATGCTCCAGATATTGAAGTCACACTGCCTGAGAATATTACATACCATTTTCTGTCAGCTTGCACTGAACTCTGTGCTCTGTGCTCTTAATTTCATGATTGTGCTAAAGTATTAACTAAAGACTTAAAAAAAACAACTTTGGGCCTTGAATAAGCATTTATTTGCATTTTTAGCAGATGGTGCTTCCCACCCACAAACACCTGGAGCTGCCAAAAAGCTTATGTAGTGATACAGGTTAAGGTTTGACTAAACAATATTTATTACTGCACTGGTTACAGAAGACTAAATAATTATTTTATGACTTCACATAAATTATTTGCAATCAGTAATCAGATGTGTTGTTACGAACACAGTTAACTTCAAGTAAGATGAAGTGAGGTTCTTCTTGTCAAAACACAGCACAACTGAGTCATATTGGGCTTTTTGGCAGAAGCGTGAATGTGGAGCACTGACATCACCTGACATTTCTTGATCTCAGTAAATAGCTCAGTATGATTTCAAGGTCTATAGCAGAAAAACAGAACAGTAAGTGTCTGTAGGTGTTGCCCACAATGAAATATCAAGCAAGCTCCAAAGCTGACAATCACTGAGATCGCTGCTGCTGTCAAAAATAGAAATGTTGCATCCATGGCAACAGCTGATGAGTTATTACAAAAAACAAAACAAAATCCAAAACAACAAATAAACAAACAAAAACCACAAAACAACTCTTTAAAAATGTGTTAATGCAATATCAACACACGGAAGGAAGGAAGGGTGATTTATCCAACCTAATGTATGAGCGCCGTTTGCAAGCGACTAAGACTGAGCAACAAATACATTTTACATGACTATCATTCTCTCATTTCATTCAGGATAATAACTAGGCTAAAAATGAGAGGGGGGGGGGCAGCTGTGTGGGGGTTATTGTTGAGCTTTGAAATCCAGCCATTAGTGTGAAAGCTCTAATTTGGTCTGCCTTGTCAGCCTTGCATTAAAGGCAACAGACATATTTTTTATTTAATATCAGATCAGAAAAATCCAGGTGAAATGAGTATATAATGATGTCTGGACTTTGATGTATGAGATTATTGTTGATGACATGCTCCAGAAGATTAAAAGTTGTTCTGAAAATAGACATCATTATAAGGTGGAAATTAGATAAGAAAATGTTGTTGAAAAATTATACGTTACACTTCCAGCTTGGAAAGGAGTCATAATCAGCTGGTCATGCCAGCAGCACCAGTCTAATCAACTCTTTGACTGACTGACACTTTTTAACAAGTGTACAGTTTTTTCACACCATCAGTGAAAACGTTTGTGTTCTTTAGTTGGAAAAATCTTGACAAAAATGGGAAGTGAGTAATAGTTTTTAAATGATTTATGTTTTTCTACAAATATATGCACGTCGGGATCTTAAGAAAACTTGAAACGCATGTAAGTGGTGAACGAGTCAAAATATTGCGTACCTTCTGCAACTAAAATAAAAACGAAGGAGAATTGGGGGTTTTTCGTACAGTGGAGATTGTTTGTTTGTTTGTAGAAAGCTGAAACAATAGAATTTTCCGCTTTTCATAACCTGTTTTACAAGTATTGATATACATAATAGGAATCCTGTGTGATTACTACGAACTACTCACATCCCATATTCAAAAAAGGGAGAAAAAAAAAAGAACATTCAGGTCCCACCGAGATTTGAACTCGGATCGCTGGATTCAGAGTCCAGAGTGCTAACCATTACACCATGGAACCACGTGCACACAACGTCCCAAAATCATAGAGTCACCCGTAATACATTATGTTTGTGTAGTATGTATATTTATTGAGGACGTATTGTTTCCCTTGTAGTTCCGAATAAAGAGAAAAACCGTAGACACTCACTTGTGACTGGCTGAATAACTTCAATGTCGCTTTCCCGAGCACTCGACTGCCTCCTGGTGGTTAAAATGGGGAATTCCAGGAACCGCATGTTTTGATTTTCATTCCGTTTCCTGCTTCTTTTTGAGGCACATGTGAGTATGTAAACCTCAAGGCGACCCCAATGTCTCCAGTCCACACTAGTAAGAATGACCTGACCATGATTAACTTTAGTCTACATCCACAATTTGGTGATCTTTCGTTCCAAATCCCTTACAAGAACTGCGATTATATAATTGGAATACGTTAAACTACTGCGGATGAAACATCTTGTAGTAGATCTCTCTTTTTTTTAATAGACTTAATTTAGATCTGAATATACAAATTTGACAATGATCTTTCTGAAAAGAGTACCTGATATCACTCAAATAAAAAGTGCACCTGCACATCTATGAGTTCACCACAGTTAGCAGACTTACCACAAAATCAATTTATGGCTAAGATTGTTCAACTCCTTTTGTCATTTCCTTTCCCACCTTTACTTTGTTAACAGGCTTATTTAGTTGTTGAGCAGCGTTATAAGTGTCAAGGTTCGTTTTCATCTGAATTATATACAGACACAGAGGGAGTGAAAATGATCAACCTCACTGGGATGAATAGTGATTGTGCATTAAGTAAAGATCCAGCTCTGGTCTGATGGATAATCACAGTTCCTGTAGCAGGACGTGACCACAATAAAGATCGGCAGCTGAGCTCTGCTATGGATTTAGCCACAGCAGATTGCAGTCAAATAGTGCATATTTAAATGAAAGCGCTATCACACCACGATTGATCCTGCTGGCAGAAATACACCAGGAAAAATAGAAACTTTATCAGAAGTTGTTGTGTGTCGCACTTTTCAAATGTTTCGTGCTCGCTTCACTTTTCTGTACCAGACATAAATCTATTCCCTGGCTCTCAACAGCTGATGTCAGACTCAAGCGAAAGTGACAGGTTATTCTGCAGCAGTGTGGTCAGCATCCAAGTGCAGCTTTTCAGAACATGTAGATGTTTTCTTCCCTCCCCACTCTATGACAGCTTCTGTGAAAAACAGCTTTTGCTGAGAGATAGCGCTGACAGGCAACTGCACCAGAAAGGTGTACGCCTAAGGACTGCATTAGAAAGTGAAAAAAGCCCTGAAGTTCTGCTTTAGCTCAACATTTACAAATGTAAGATGCAGACTAAAGATATGCACACAAATGAATCAAACCAAAGACGCTGCTCACATTTAGCTAATTGCAATGAATTTGCGTTGTGTGCATGAGTCGTTGATTTCCTCAGCTGAGGAAGTTATGATTTGGGTAGCGTTTGGGTGTCATCTTGCCTGTAAACACGATAGCTCGAAAAGCTTTGAATGAATTATAATTTTAAAAAAAAACAAAAAAACCCCCAAACTTGGTAGGGGTGTAGGGTCATGTTAACAATCCATTAAATTTTGGCTTACATCTGCCAAGGTCTTCAAGGTCAAATGAATGATTTATCAGTTGGAAATTGATTTTAAAAAAGCTTTAGAACATAAAAAAAAAGATCCTTAATGTGATGTGTCAACATATAGAAACTACTGTAAAAAATATTTATCTATGTCACATATGACCTCTGACCTCTCACTCAAGTTTGATAAATTGAACTAAGGGCCAAAGGGCCAAATATCCTATACAGCGTTATTTAAACCAAGCTTCCTACTGCTCTTGCTTAAAGATTATTTCAATACTTTGCATAAAATGTATTTTCAAGGGAAACAAATGACTCCCTGTGAGACGGCTGACACTGTTAAATTAGGATTAATGGAGAACAGATGTGGACAGAAGCGAATGCACCGCTAATACAACTGCATATTTGATGGCACGCTTTACGCTGAGATGTAATAGTCATACAGTCGGCAGAACAAGACTCTGGAAATTAGAAAGATTTTCTTCTTTTTCTGTCACAGTGACTCAGCTGAAAGAGAGCACACGTTCCCCAGCAGCAATAATGATACCTGCATCTGAACACACAGAACTTTTAAGCATTCAGTATCTGTCCAGCTTTTAGTCAAATGAAGGTTTGCTGCAGTCTGTAACTCTCTACATGGTCTGACCTCTGAGAAATCACATAGAGTATTTCAGTGTGGAGAGGCTATTCAACGAGCCAAAAAAAAAAAAAAAGACGAAAAAAAATCGACATTTCTCAAGTGCTTGCCGTGCTACAGTGTGACCTCTTCCTTTTATGCTTCTTTTCTTCCACTCAAGCTCTCTTTAAAGTCCCCGGCTGTATTTGGTCCATTAGTTCCTTGACTTAGTGACTGCATTTCCTTTCCATGGGACATCACTCAGGGCTTGTTGGCTGTCAATTGAGTAGAGCTCAAAAAACCTGCTCCTTAATTCTTTGGTAATGTTGACCCGACAATTTCTCCCTGTTCCAGTGATTATGACAGTTTAGTAAAGAAAGCACTATGGCCTTTTACACTTGAGAGACACAAAGTTATTTCTATAACTCCATATAGACAGATGCAGCATATGTATTTAGTGATCCAACAGTTTAAATTATTTAAAAACCCCAGTGCATTGAGACAAACTTAACAGCTCCCAAAATTTGTATCCTTGCTTAACTCCAACAGGTCATCATCTCAGCCTGTCATGTTCACGAAGTAGACTTCTGAGCACCAATCAAAACCATCAGCGATGACAAACAGGCTCCACACTTTCAACCAGAGTTGTAGTAAAAAAAATTGCTTTTCTGTTTTTCACTTTTGCGCACAGTCGATCAGGAAATTACACAAAAGAAAGTGTTTAATTCCTGTGATTTCATTTTTATAGCTGTCAAGTAAATCTAATGAAAGTACAATAAATGTGGTAGACTAAAGGATAAAACGTTTTTTCTCTATGGTGTAGCGGATAAATTTACAGGCTGTGCAAAACTGAAGCGTACGTACGTGCGTAAATCAGCTTGCTTTGCCTGGAGGTCGCTCCTTAAGAATGACAGGAGGCCAGGGGCCAGTTTAAATGATAAGAAAGTAGTATTTATGAGATTAAATGAACAAAACCGACAAGTTGATTGATAGTGCAATCAGTAGGGCATCTGAATTTTTGTTCCGTTTAAAAGCCTTCATACAACACGGCACATCGCTGGAAACCACTCAATCAATTTTATATAGTGAAATTTAAAATAGTGGATGGGTCAGTTGGCGAGTAAGCCTATCGCTGGTCTAAATCACGTACTTGTCCCCCTTTCTGCTTCAGTCTGCGCACAGCATATAACATTGGAGCATTTAACAAAGAGCTTCTATTCATGAAGTTCACCCAAAGACTCAACATTAAGTCACCTGATAAGATCACCAGACCAGAACCCTTCATTAAGGGTATTAACCTGACCGAAACGGGTTTCTGATGGCAGAATAGGCATTTAATTTGAAACTTGTACCAAAACAACAACCTGCTTTGATATGACAGCAGCTAGAAAAACCTTCCTCGGAGGTCAAATAGTCACATGGTTTATGATCCACTGGTCACCACACGGGTCAAAGATGGGATAATGTTCAGCACTAATGAAACGCTGTCTGTGCATCGATTGTCAACATGTTATTGCTTCTACATAGGGTGAAATGGAATTCACATAGTGAATGAGCAAATTCATCTCAATAAATAAATAAATACATAAATAAATAAATAAATAAGCTCTTTTAGCCTGATACAAACATAAATTAATTTAGAAATGGATTTTTTTCCCTTTCTTTTTTCTTTTTTTTTTTTAAACACATAATTCCCTTTTGTAAATACTGCACAGGATATTTGTGGGTCTTAAACTGTTCATGTGAAAGCCTTTTTTTTCTCCTTTTTTCAATTTACAATTCGACAGAGAGAGTGAGAACATTTTAAGTGACTTCAAAAACAGTTCACAAAATGACACCGATAATTTCACAAGAAGATAAATTGTGATATCTACATCAGCGGGTATCCATGCTCATTTTTTTTATGCTAGAGTCACACTGATTTTTTTTTTTTAAAGGAACACCATCACTAATATAAAACAATCCAGAAAAAAAAGCAATTCGATTTATAAATACAAAAAAAAAGTCTAAGCAAACTCTTCTTAAGACCCACTATTTAAAAAATGTAAACCAAAACATTTGCAAGAGAAAAATAATAGATGAAGCTTTCACGTACAAAACAACACAAGATCAGATCACTTCATTAGTGTGGGGAAAGAAATCCAAACTTTAGACTTACTGTTACTTTCAGCAATGCAATAAATGCATGAACACTGATGACCTGAATACATTTCAAGATACACTGGGCCTCATTAACACTAAAACTAAGAGAAGCTCTTTAGTAAGACACAGAGATCACATCAGTATTAACTGTGATAATTTCTGGATAACAGTGAATAAAAAACTCCCAATACAATATTTTACTATTTATCCATGCTTTCTCAGACTTGGCTCACTCACAGCAAAGTTTCCTCAAATTAACATTTAGTGGCGGTTTTCACTATCTTTGCCTGCGCTTTTCTTCACTTCAGAGTAGATGATCGTAAGCACTTTGTGGCAGCTGCGCTGTGATATTCAGCTGCTTCACAGAGAAAATTCATAAACACTATACATAGCAGATCTTTGCCTGCTTCGATATGGTGAGGGCTGTTAAACCTTCCTTCCTGTGGAGAAAATCACTTGTGTTTTGCGGGGACTTTATAAACGCTTGGCTGCCCTTGAATGCAAACTTATATGATGGGTTAAAAATCAGAGTGAAGAGAGCTCTCTTCAGGTAAATAAACTGTCCACCCACTCCATGTATACTGTCTTACAGGGTGTTGGGAAAGATATTGTTCCACTTCAGCGGGTCCATAAAGAGGCCAGGCAGCAGTTTGTGTGATCAATTATATAAGAAAATACAATGAGTGAATGATCGCTGGTGTGTGGCACACTCCCCCCCGCTTCCTCTCTCTGGGCGATAGAAAGGGTGCCAGTGAGGGAGCCAAAGAGAGCAGGGTCCAGAGGCGCTGTGGCTGTTCTTCCATCTCAGCATGTCAGTATCTAATCGAACACACACAGAGACAAAGGGAGGGCCGTTGGTTGAAAGGTGGCTGGATGTTTCCCAGATGCCGGCACGCAGTCAGAGGCCCGGAGGAGAAGCGTGCCTTCTAGAGCAGGGAGCTGGGGCTTTCTGGGGGCGGTGGGGGTGTGTGCGTGGGGCTGTGACGCATGGGTAGTATGTCATAGTGGCTAGGGATGTGGCTGCTGCGGGGAAGGTCGTAGGGGCTCTGGGAGAATCCGGTGGCCATTCCATTGGGCCCCTGCAGAACGCTCACTGTCGGCTCTGTCACAGTTTGGGGAAGAAGGAAGGGGAAAGAACTGTGAGAGGGATATATAAGAAGGTAAAGTGGCAGGCACAGGCTGAGGAAAAAGAGACCAGAGAGGTACATGCAACAAAGAGCCCACATATATTTTCTTTTATTAAAGCGTACAAATTCTGTACAGGATCACAGTATGGGACATGACCAGAGAGGCCATAAGCTGCAGGACCCTGCTGAGCTCCACACACAATACTCCAACAACGCACTCACCAACATCATAGACATTCCTGCTTGCACTGCCCAGGAGGGTGGCAGTGCCTCCAAAGGGCACTTCACGGTGGGAGGGGGATTTCATCTCCACATAGCTGCTCTCTGTGTGCTTGCAAGCCAGCCCTGGTGGGTCTCTAATGGTAGCATAAGGATTCTCACTATTGAGGGAGCAGGAGCTGTTGCTGCACATGGAGCTCTTGATGTAATCTGCAGCTGCCGCAAGACAAGGACATATTTAGTATCAACAGAGATGAAGTGCCTGCCACTGACTTTTAACAATGGCGTACATACTAAACTCTGAGGACTAAAATTTAAGCCGGTATCAGAGCGTGACCAGAAGAATGGAAGCGAAACTCGTTGCCATTCTGAAGAAGCTGAACTTCTTTTGTCTCGGACAGGTGACTAATGGTGGTACGTAGTAATCAGAGTACAAAGGGGAGAGAGTGGAGGACTCATCTCATCCATAACAGTCTCATCATACTGATAAGAGGGCTCATTAGAGACCGCAGCAAAGCTGCTTCAGACCACTCTCCACACCCTTGGGTTTCTCACATTCACCACCGATTGAACAGTGTGGAAAGACAAAATGACGTATCAGGCACGGAGCCATAGAGAGCAATTACGGTTGGAATAAAACCTCAGCCCACCATGATCTTGTCCAAAGTGCAGTGAGTTTTCACATAAATCACAGAGAATGTACGGATGTGGGATTTTGGGTCAGAGAAATAGCTGTCTCAGAGGGGAACACGACCCAAATGGGAAAATGGATATATGGGCTGTTAAGCATAAAAGGATTTTCTAATTTAGCTGCTAGTGAAGCTGAACAGGATTCCATATGCAGAATAGGTCTTCACAGACATACATGCGCCAGACTGCAAACTGTCCCTGCTATTAATTTCTTACCTTTCCTGGAGCCTCTTTGTGTCTGTGCCTCACCTTGTTGAACATCTGTAAACACGTCAAAACAACAAAGTCAGACATCACATTAAATTCCCAGAACGTGTGAAGGTTGACAGGCGACGTCTCATTATAGTGAAATATTGTTGTTTTTCTTTTTTTTGAAAGGACAGGAAAAAATGATGATGATAAGTTACTGCCAACTACAAAATATCACAAAAAAAGTAAACAAAAAAAAAACAAGCCAAGTACTGCGACTACAATAGTTCATAGCTGAGTAAATAAAACCACTGTTTGACTTCTCATTATAATTGATGTGCTTTGTACGTATAAGCTAAATGGGGGCTCTGACTTTTAAAGTCAAGCATGACAAAGAATTAATTATAGATATTAGGTTTTTGAATGGACATCCAGCCTATTGTGATTCCCCGAGCGCTGAACGCTGTCCTTTTTGTCAAAGCTGCTGGCATCTCACAGATATGCGCAAGGTGTCCTCTGGTGTCTGTGCATGACCCACTGGGTTATAGCGAGACTAAGACTTCCTTCTCACTCCAAACTTGTCACATACAGTATTGAATCTAGTAAAGGACTCCTTGGCCTCACATTTAAATGCACTGCGCGACCATAATTTTGCACTTTACTAAAGTTAAGCAAGCCAAGGCCTAACCAGTGAGTGGATGCAAAATTGAATTCAGTGAGAGAAAATAAAGCAAAACAAAGTCCAAAAGACAAATGCTCCCAAAGGGGAAATGGACTGCAGTCACTTCCTACTGAGGATTTTATCAGTCTTTAAAAAGGGGCCCAGTTATCTCTCGGCATCTTATATTGCAGCACGTCACGGCACCGAAGCAAAAAGGACACCTTGTGCGTATCTGACAGAACAGCAGCATTTGATGCCCCAGGGTCAGAATGCACTGCAAAAGTGTTCAGTGCACCTAAAGTCAGGACATAAGCAGTAAAGGAAATAATAACATTAATAATACAGTATTCCTCTAACAGTATGACAACTCACACCGTCATTCATTATCTGTGCACTATACCCTATTCTCCACTTACAAATGGTGACCTGGCAATTACCATTAATACAAAAAAGCCCCACTTTGATGTGCTTACATCAAACTACACTTTAATTTCTTATAAACCATTTATGAAATGCTAATACGCTCCTTTTAAATGCCACACTTAATTTTCTATCTTTCACAGCCTAGGAGTGTAGTGTTTGACCCATTGTAAGCCTTCATAGAAAAATGTGCCACCAGGGGAAGTGAAAGAGGACTAATGAGCTCATAGTGACCCCTATTCATCTTCGCACCACTGCTTTCACTGCATATCTTATCAAAATCAGAGCAAAGGTTATGTCTAACAAGAGACCCCTGGTTCATCTTCATTCACAGCAGGTTAGCGCCAATAAAGGGTGTGCGAGAACGACACGTGTGTCTTTTGCCCTTGAATTGCTGGTTCTGTAAGTTCAAAATTCCGGATCTACGACACGCGGCGTAATAAGGGAGAAGAGAAAACTGACCCAGGTCATTGAGGTTGCAGTAGGCCCTCCATTCAGACCCATTTCTGCTTTTCAGCGTGTTTGACTGCGAAAAGAAAAAGACAATGTAGTGCTGATTTTGTACTGCAGTGTGTAATTTAGAAATTGCACTACATTTTGTGTGAAGACATGGAGGGAGTTCATACTTTGAGGGTCAGAGTGCCATCCAAGTTGCTGGAAATGGTTGAGACCACGTTACACTGAGCCACGGTGTGGTAACTAGGGTTGGAGAAGCACTGGCCACTGCTACTGCTGCTGTTCTGGCTCTGACTGATCTCAGGAGCACTGGTTCTCATTGCGACAGTACTGCCACACTCTGAGGATTTACACACAGAGAGGTTCAAAAGCAAAATTGTACCTTTTTTCCCTCCCCTTTAGTGATATTGCATGGGGTGTAAGCAGTTTTAATATATATATTGTAACTGATGGAAAAATGCATATCTAAGAGCAGACTCTTACCAGACAGAGAGTAGTCAGTGTTGGTAATGTGCATGGCCTGTGAGTACGATACACTTGGCTGAATCTCATGGCCCTTGTCCCTCTGCCTCTGTCTGTACCACACAAACAGACTAAGCATGGCCATGATGATGAGGAGGAGAAAGATGATGCCCATGACGGCCCCCGCCGACTGGCGCTCGGAGCCTCGTGCTGGACTGATCTTCGTGTATGGGTTCAGCTCTTCCATCATCAGAGCTGCTATAGAGAAAGCAGAAAAAGTGGGTCATTTAAACAATGCGTACACATCTGTGTTTGAGCGATAATACCCCGTAAAGCCTCTGCCATCTCAATCACCTCTCACCTTGATCGCAGCGGATGCCTTTATAGCCAGGGCTACAGTAGCATGTTCCAGTCACATAGTCACAGGTAGCATTGTTTAGGCACTCGCATAGCTGCTGGCAACCATATCCAAATGTACCAGCGGGACACTCTGCATGACAGAGAGGCACATTATTACACCCATCAAAATTAAAGCACTTACAGAGTGGGAGCCAAACTGTTTATAGAACACACACTCATCTACTGGGTAATTTTGCTCAGAGCTAAAATGTGTTGTGCCTACTCAACTCTGCTCACAGCTCGTCCCAATGAAGCCGGTTCGGCAAGCACACTGGCCAGATATGTGGTCGCAATCTGCGCCGTTTTGGCAGCGGCAGACTTCGGAGCAGTCCCTGCCGTAGAACCCTGAAGGACAGCCTGGGACAGAGATGTATAAAATGTTGGGATGGGAGGAGTGGTGAAAACAAAGAGAAGGGAAGACAACATAGAGAGTCAAGGTCAAATCGCCAAGGAACGAGGAAATCAATATCACTCAATGTCTCTGCTGCATACTCAATAAGGGACAATGTGAATGACTTGAAATGAAACATTTCCTGCTTCTGCAGAAAATGCCGTTATGCTGTCAACATAACCTAGAGGTGGAAATAAAGAAGAAGACAACTGGAAATAGTAAGAATCTATATGAGAGAAGAGAAGGGAAAACAAATGTCATTTTCATGCACAATAGCAGGAGCTCTGCACACTGCAAACAATACTGAATAAACCCCTTGAGGTGATGGATAATGGAAATTCAAATTAGTGGACTGATATTGATGATCTGCTCTATCCCTGGGTAAATGACTGGGATGTATTACGAACATTAATGAAATGACCATTAGTTCTGTTCTGCTGTTGCTCTCTCTCACTTTGAAAAATAAC
>VUQR01011183.1:42431-57849 GCA_015108515.1 Hemichromis elongatus | reverse complement strand
GCACTGTGATTGGACGGTCTCTGCCTCGCGCTGCGATTGGCTGAGCGAAGAGGCGCGTGCCTTCGCTCGCTCCCGCGCTGGCTTTGTGCACTTCTTAGAGTCTCGTAAGCCAGCGCGGGAGCGGGTGAAGGCACGCGTCTCTGCGCTCAGCCAATAGCAGTGCGGGAGCAATCGGGAGCGAGCGGAGGCGCGGATAGCTGTGAGCAGTGAGCAGTGAGTAGAAATAAATAAAATTAAAGAATTGTGAGGAGAAATACCGTAAATAAAAAAAAATTATTGTGAGCAGAAATAAAATAAAAGGATTGTGAGTGGACATAAATAAAAAAAAGGATTGTGAGTAAAAATAATAAAAAAAAAGCTCTGGGTCAAAATACAGTGGATGCCCCCTCAATAATTACCGGTACAGCAGGAATTGTTAGCATCAGCATCGAAGCAGCGAAGAAGAGGAATTCTTGGGGTTAGAATAAAAACATGACGGCCTTATTTTTGTTACTTTTACTGTTTGCTGACTGTTTATGAGAGTAAAGATAGCTCTTAGTATGTTACATGGTTGACATAAAATTTTTCTTAAACTGCTGTTAACTTTATACAGTTGATATAAAAGATTTTACTACAGAATTTGGTTCATAATCTTTTTTTTCTAGATTTGCCTCCTTTAAAATTGGGTGCGTCTTATATGCCGGTGCGTCTTATACGGCGAAAAATACGGTAATTTTAATTATAGCACCAAATCACAACAACAGTTGCTTAAAAGCAAATAAGAAACAACCAAAATAAGATATTATATCACGTGTATGTAGTTTTTAAAACTGTTAAAACTGGTGGTTTTGGCCGGCACTTTATTAGAACTGTACGAATCATACTTAAATTATTAGCATATTAAGAAAAACTTTGTAAACTACATTCTCATTCTTAAAATCTGTAAATGTAATTGTAATATAATGCAACCACAAGTCATTTGATGCTTTACTTTACTGCTTCACGTGTCTAAACATACATGGTAATGTGAAAATGGCTGCAGGCATGGACAGTTTTGCGGTCCAGGATTCTGAATAAATGGCTCATTTTTGGAGTTAAAACTGGCACTGTGTGTTTTGAACACAGGTCTGAGAGTGCCACAGACTGTCCTCAAAGTGCCCGCCAAATGACAGGGATGGATCGCTGTGATTGTGTTCACCTCCAACTTTGAAGTCCAACAAATGCTTAAATCTTACATACTATGTGCTGCCACACAGCAGTGCCCATTGCTTCAACTTTGGCTTTAAAAAAAACACTTTTTCAAGTGCCTATTGGCTAGTGCATCACGAGTCTGCTGTGGCAGCTTGGGGAAAATCGAAAGTGCCCCCATATGTACGTGCAGATTTATTGAGAAAGTGTAACATGCTGCCATGCTGTCCACAACTGGGGTGAAAAATAGGAAGGCGGAAACATCTTGGAAAAGATGAAGCGGTTATTGGAAATTGCTGATGTTGGCAGTGGTAGAGTAGATTCAGGAAAAGAAAAATGTGTCACAGGCACACAGGGGATGATTAGTTACCCCAAGAATGTGAATTATGTGCCTTGTGGGAGCAGTGCCCGTGGATACTGTATCACTTTAACAGCCTTCGTCAGTTCTAGGCCAATGATGCATCTTGTCTAAAACAGTTTAGCATCTATTACATTGCAGAACTAAATATCCTCCTTCCTATGAATGCTATAATATTTGTTATATGCAAAAAGCAAACAAAAAATTACTATAAAACATTTAAGTTTTAAATCAGTAATGTTTTTATTTAGGACATTTTAAACAAAGATGGTTCTCCCTGTAGTGATAAATTTGACTGAGCAGTGAAAATTAAAAAACAAAATAGGAAAGGGGAAAAAAAACGCACAAAGCAGTATCAAACCCTGCTAAAACATATTCATACATTAGCAACTTCTCATTATTATTTCTTTTTATAATGCCACTGTTAATTTCAATTTCATTTAACTTCTTATCTTGTATATCAATGTATTTTATTGTCAGGTCTTTGAACTCATGGAATTATTATTATGGAATTATTATTACATGAGTACTCTTTTTATCTTCTCTGTAGTACTCGTAGCAATACAAGCCCACCTATGCAAATGTGTGTTCAGGGCGTTTTGGGGTGAGACCATCTGCTAATATATTTAATGTTGTACATTATATGCACTCAATTTCTTTGACTTTAGAGGCATGCTGAGCTACAATGAAGAAAATATTCCTGATATCATTATTCTCTGAGCTGCATAACTGATGCAGAAGATGTTCTGTGGTTCAGGAGTGAGAAGTCTCTTGTGTCTTACTCTTTTTGCAGAAAAGACTGGAATTAGAACATACTTATATCATGTACTTTAAAGCTTGCCAGATCTCTGAGGCCCCCTGGGACTCCATGCATTTACCTGTCCTGCTTGGTGGCATGCAGCAACTCTCATTGTAGATAATGACATATTCATTACAAGTCATCACAATTTTACATTGAGGAACAATTGTATCACATTTTGTAGACACAGCATTTTCCAGGACCCCTGCTGATATTTACTTCTGAGGAACTGTCTGACTTAAACACTCTTTTTACACCTATTCATGTTACTGACCTATTGATAGTATTATATTAGTTGCTAAATGTTTCCCACGTTTATCACAGTACCATTTTCAACCTTCACATTTCCAGCCTGATGTTACCCCACCCCAGGTTTTTTAGACATATTGCTGGCATGAAATGAGACAAAGAAAATAGTGAAAAAAAGAAATTTCTTAGTTTAAATTTTTTATTTATTTTCTTTATTCTGTTGTAAGCACAGTAAATATGGGTTTATGAGGTTTGCAGATCTTTCCTTTGTGTTTCTCTTTACATTTCACACCACGTCTCAACTTTTCTGACATCTTTCACTTTCTTTAACTGCTCAGCCACACTCACTCGTAGCACTCGCAGTGTGGTTCAGAGTGTGATTTAACCGCAGTTTAGGTTAAATGAGGTTCTTTTCTGCATTAAAGGACTCGAAAGTTTGAATGGTTCATTCTTAGTAATACACATTGGTGCCCCTTTAAAAGCAGGTCAAGTCGGTCAAGTTGCACATTATCTTCCAGTAACATTCAGCAAACATGAATCGCCCTCAGGGACACAACACTTTATTCAGATCCTTGATACAAAAGAGCCTGCAAGGTTCCTCAAAAAGCCTCTGTCACTTCTAATCACTGACGTATTGCGCAGGCAGGGAGGAAATTTGTGAGATTTTATGCATAGTCAGTTCCAATGATCATCCTCCCCATTGTCGCTGTCTGTGGTGCTGAAATGACAGCATCATTATTGTCTCTTTGAGCATGGCAGCGACATGGCCTCATTCCCCCTGGCCTGATGAAATAGAAGCTATAAGAAGGGACCGGCAGTAGGCTCCAGTGATTGCACTCTCACTCTGTGCTTTTAGTTACCCCTGATGGTTTCCCTTTATGCACACATGTGCTCTCATCTAAGAAAACACCACCCGCAGAAGATCAAACTGCGCTGACAGAAAATCAAAGAAAACCATATTACAGTGCCGTGTTTCATTAATGAGCGCCCAGAACACATAGATCATAGAAATGGTCTTTTCACCAAATTCACCATGGGAAGAATCTATTTTTGCTTGGTGTTATGTGAAATTATCATGCTGCTGCTGCTGCTTGCTTGCTTGCTGTAGCTGGTGGCAACTGTCCCCTGACATATTACTCATCTAAAATGTCATTTAGATGAAAAGCAGACATGATTACCTAATTATATTAGTTAGAAAAGCCTCATCATCTTTTGCATGTTAAACACTCTTTTTTATTTTTTTCAAAGTGCCGACGTCAAGCTTTCGTACAGAAACGGCTCCAAACAACCAAAAATTAGTTGAAGTATCTATTAAGCTGTTTTGGTAATCAGTGAATTTTTTTAGAGTAGTTATTTAAAATGCTAACTTTTCTAGTTTCAGTTTAGAGCTTTCTGTCTTTTCTCAAGTTTTACGTCATACCTTATGTTAGATCCATCACATTCAGTTCCTTCGAGGTAATTGTGTACAATGCTATCTGAATGTAATGTATGTAAAGCAGAGTTATTGTTAACTACAGTTTCACTGCTACAGTTACATTAGGTAGAACAGCATCTGGAAACAACCAAATTTATTCAGACCTGTGATCTTTTTGAGTTAGGAATGATTGCTTCAAAAACTTTGTGCATATAAAGAGCAACGATAAGAAGTCAGTCTGTAAATGAAAGGGGTTAAGCTGGTTATTACATGCAAGTTATATGTGATACTATAAAGATTAACTGTGATAAATCATCAAAAAAGTTGCACATTCATTGCCATCTAAATCCACAGTCCACCCAGAAACTCAGAAATCTGAAAGGAAAAATTCAGAAATTCCACCAAAAAAAGTGACATAGGTGCTGCAGGACAGGAATATAAGTGCAAAATGACAGCCTCTCAGCAGCCTTGCTTTTATATTGGAATATAACCAGAATAAAATCAGCTGGCAAACAGTTGACTCAAGTCCCTTGCTGCAAAGAGATGTGTAACAAATGAGTTGTATTCATCTGTGCAGACTGACTCAGATTGCAACGTGTTGGCAATCTGCCTGTGTGTTTATAAAGGAGATGGCAATTATTTGCAAACCTTTGCCGATCTGATAGTAAGTATATTTTGTCCAAGTTAGACTGAGATTTTTATTTTTTTTTTGTAGACAGGTTGTCATTCAATTAGTTGCCAAATGTAAAAAATTCAGTGCAATCCCTTGGGTACCACTGAGTTTTAAGTGCTCTTCCTAGTCAAAAAGCGGTTGCAATCTCATTTTTTAAATCAAATAAATAATTATTATTGATTTTAATTTCATTTTACTTAACCTAACATTTATGCGAATACATAAATTAAACAAGCTGACCTTGATTGCCCATACAGGTAATTTGTACCAGTTTGGGTCATCCAACCGACTGACCCAACCTCCTCAACAAGTTGCTCATATTACATTTGGCTACTTGACAGCACTTTTCATATAAAAAATATCTCTAAAATACATTTTCAGTGTGACAGTCAGCTGGCCACAAACTCTAGAAATAAGGATTTCATCTTTGTAAATGATAGGGATTTTAAGGATAACTTTAAAAGTGACACAAAAAAATGTAGTATACACAGTAATTGGCAACGATGTAATTATATTTCATGTCTGGGTTACAAACTCTGTCTTGATTGGGCGTGTAACCCCTCGATCCAAAAGTATCAACATCTTTCCTCTTATATGTCTGGATTTTTGCCGTCCTGCTTTCATAACTGCAGCTCTCTAATGAGATCTATGGGCTATGCTCTAGTGACTGCAACACTAATTGCCTCCACACCAGTGCAGAACCTGTTGCTTTGCTTTTAGTCGGTTGGCAGGCATCAGCGGCACCGCCCACGTACACCTGAAGGAATTCGAGATCTTCATTAAAAAGAGGAGAGGGCTCCTGTTTTTTTTACATCACTGCAACCCACCTCTGCTTCATCACAGGCAACAGGTTTGTGTGAATACATCCATTAAATTGGATTCCTGGCCTGCAGGGAGTGAAAAGCGGAAAGAGCTGTTTGAACCAGGAAAGAAGGATGATGTGCATTTTGGGGGGTGGCGGGAAAAACAGTCCCTGCCGTAATAACACGGCTATTTCGTCTGCTTAAGCCCCAATTTCCACAGTCCAAGTCACTGATGTGTTTCAGACACAGTCAATTTGGGGGATGGCTGATCACAATGAAATGCCTGCAAGAGTGGTCCAGTTTGGAGTGGAAAATTGTCCCAGGAGTAATTTGTTTGCAAACTAAGAAAACAATTATTTGTACAAAAATGTTTTTAGTATGTGTCACTACCTTCTGCTCATCCCTTGTGTTTTTTCCAACTTTTTAACTGGTTTCATTATTGCTTCGTAGCTGTACTGTCACCTTCTGTGTCTCCGCTTATGCTTTACTCCACCATTATGCAGCTGATTGGAAACAAGGCCAGATCAAGCATTATGGCAGCAAGTAAGTTCATCCAAGACTGACTCATTTCTCTAAGCAGTGCTTTCTATGAAACTGTCACACACTCCACTCAAGCTGTAGTTTAGTCAGTGGTTCATACTAACCATATTCCTCTTGTATTATTCACCTCATGCTTCCTTAGACCTGAACAGATGAGGTCCCTCCAGTCCATTAGCTTCCAATTAAAATGGATCGCAAAATGGTTTGAATGCTCATTTAACGACTGTTTTGGCAAGATGCCATGAAATCAGTGGGCTCTGTGGGGGGAAAGAAGACACTGTTGCAGAGCAGATTTTGCCACGTGTTTCCTTAATTGGACTTAAGCACACAAAAAAATCCATCTGTTTTATGAAGTTTTGCTCCCCTGGTGCTTGGATGCAAACCTGTGGCTCAAATGTCAAATGTTTATTCAGTTTTACAAAGACGTTTCTGTAAAAAATGAGCTTTTTAGGGTCAAACATGTTATATTAGACCAGCAGCTGTGTACACTCTCTCTGTCTCTCTCTTTTATTGTGTGATGTGTGATGAATCAAGCACATCCACATTATTTTAGCTGTAACCTGCAATTTTGTTATGATAATAACAAAATTACAGTAGACCTTTCGCCACCTGCCTCACTGTAATAAGCTCCTGAAAATACCAAAAAATAACAAACTGTGCTTTAGCAGGTATGCCACAAACATTTGAAATGATGCCATGACCAAGCTATCAGTCTGGTGTGGAGTCAACTGTTTACTTAAAAGAAGAAAAATTTGAAAAAAAGAAGATGAAAAAGTCAGGTGTTGTGAACTGTGTGGAGTTCGCATTTTCCTGTTTGCATGGGTTCTGCCCAGGTACTCCTCTTGTTGTTCAAAAACATTCAGTTAGTGGGATTATGTTCACTGTTGATTCTAAATTGTCCTGCATCAGATTGGAAACCTGACAAGGATGTACCCCACCTCTCATCCTATGGTAGCTGGGATTGGGCACCAATCTGCCTGTGATCCTGGCAAGGATAAGCAGATGAGGATGGGTGGCTGTATTTGTTGTTAGCCAAATTTATGTTACTCATGTTGGTTTGCGACTAATAGTTTTAATACCATTAGCCATCTTCCAGCCATCATTGTCGACCATCATTATTTTGATGATGTAGGAACAACACCAAAATTAGGATATCAGATATCATAGCTTTGTTTTAATAAGCAGTAGGGGTTGAGTTGTTGGGTTCACTAAACCCTGGGTGTCATAATTGTGACTATGTCCATCTTTTACATTGCTTATGTTAGGATGCCCAACTTTACAGCACCTCCTTTTACATAGTCCTTCAGGTAACACTTCCAATTCAGAACTCCTGCTTGTAATGAACTATGGTGTTGATCATGAGATAGGATACATAAATGACTGCAAATTTTTTAATGACTTCATCAGAAGGACTCTTGGAGAATTAGACCCAGTCCTGACTGGCACTGCACACACTCTCATATTGCTGATTTTACACATCCTGATGCCAATTCCAGCTCTTCCTTACTCACTGCAAAGCCTTGGGCCTGTATCCTCCCTGTTATGTTTATATCTTATAATACAGCCTGGCCCTTGTGGGATTTAGAGGCAAGGTAAGGGTGAGGATATCAAAAAGAAGTGTAGCTGCACTGTTGCCTTGCACTCATACAAAGGCGTGGTAGCTGTCATTTTTCCAATCTTCCACCTCACAGTGATTCAGGATGGTGGATAAAACCGTTGTTTAAGCACATCATAAAAGGTGTTTATGTTCTGAATTATACTCCATGAGTTATTCGTAATCTGAAGAGCCATCTAGTAAAGATACAAAAGCAAATACATACAATAAGACACAGAGTCAGTGGTGCTTAGAGCTAAATGCTAATGTCAGCATGCTAACAAGCTCAAAATAATATTAAAGCTGCTTTACATAAATTTTACATTAACAGTGGATCAAATGGCTGTGTTATGTGAGAATGGTTGTTTGCAGTGATAAACCCACAGAGAATTACACGCTTTTCATATGAGAAGTGAAAATCATTTTCAATGAAGAGCAAGTAGGCGGCTTTGGTGGTGGGACAGCAGGCACAGTCCCATTTGCAGTCTGTGCACAAATTCAAGATATATTACCTCCTCCATAAAAAAATAACAATAAATGCACAAACTTCATGGGAGGCTGGAATTTTTTTTTCATAAATTAACCATGTATTAAGAAATGTCTCCCCCCAGATAGCTGTGATAGAAGGCTGCCCCTCCCTGAGGTCTCTTCCTGCTAAAGGCTGTTCTTCCTTCACACATCAGCAAACGCTTTCACATAGGGGACTGTCTGATTGGTTGTTTTCTCTTAAATATTGTAGGGTCTTTACACCACTCAATAAAGCTTTTCTAAATACACCTTGTACCAGGTTTGATCTACTTATGCTTTCAGAACCGCTTTAAATCTTTGTGGCATAGATTCAGCAAGGTCATTGCAATATTCATGTGGTCAATGTTGACAAAATAACATTACATAGTTGCTGCAGATTTGTGAACTGCACATCCATGAAGCAGATCTCTAGTCACAGCATCTCAAAGGTGCTCTATTGGATTGAGATCTGAACACCTTAGAGGTCATTTCAGTACAGTGAAGTCACTGTCGTCATGCTCAAAGCAGCCATCAGAAGACGGGCACACTGTGGTCCTAAAAAGGTCAGCAACAATACTTAGTATCAGATGAGCATGGATTGAATGCCATAGCCAACCTAAGTGGCCCAAAGTGTGCCAAGAAAATATTCCCCATATGATTACATCACCACCACCCGCCTCAATCGTTTTACAAGAGGCAGGAATGTTTAATGTTTTCATGTTGTTTAGGCTGACTTCTGACCCCACCCATCAGACCAGTTAACTTTTCTTCAATCTTTCAATTTTGTCCAGCCTTCAGTTTACTGATCTTTACTGATCCTGTTTGAATTTTAGTCTCAGTTTCCTGTACTTAGCTGACAACAGTGGCACTTGTCATGGTCTTCTTCAGCTCATTTGCTTCTAAGTTATTTGATCCACTGTTTACTGTCCAGCTATCACCGATCTACAGTGCAGTGTTCAATAGGTCACAGTGGTTTCACCTTTATTAAGGATTTATGCTGTGGAGGCAAATCTATGCTATAACCTAGAGCACTGGTTTTGATCTGCTTGCACCAGACATAGGACACTAGCTGGCAATGATATCAGCCTTTACAGTTCAATCAGATCTTAACCCCTGATCGTGGTAATGACCCAGGCCGTTTTTCATTTCTTGCTGCACTGTTTTACCCTCCACATTTGACCATACAGTAGCTCTGGTAAATTAGTTTGTTTTAAAATTTAAACTGGAGTTTAGTGGTGTGGGGATTTTACTCTATGACTGGTTTCCTTAGCAAATTTACCCCAAAACATCATTACAGGCTCTTCCAGTAACTATGAAAATGTGTTTCAAAGTGCAATTTAGACCCAAAGGTATATTGCACAAATTTTTGTTTTTGAATGGACATACAGTATAAGCAAGGGGAAGCTACTTTGAAATAATATACTCTGGCCAGGCACAGTCATGAAGTTTGGTGTGCAGGTCAATATTTCAGGTAAACCTCTTACTGTGAAGCATGGTGGTCAAAATGTTTTGCCTTGAAGTTGCACTGTGGCATTAGCAAGTAGCAAGTGGATAGCTTGCAGTAACTGATTCAAATATGAACAAGGACTGCTTGAATATAAAGGCCATCTGTTCTAATGTTGAACTGGAAGTGGCCTTTTTATCAGTATAATACCCTTTTGCACACCAGAAAATTCACAGAGGAAAAGATCAAAAGGAAGAAGTTAAGTGTTGGTCGAGAAGAAGCAGAAAAAAAAGAGTTCAGATTTAAATCTCATTGAAATGCTGGTAGATAATTTGTAAGAAGCAGAACATGCAATGACTACAAACTGGAAGATAAGGTATTTTTTTTTATGAAAGATTGTTCTAACAGTATACTGTACTCAGACATTGTTTTGTTATGATTTATGGAGAGCAGCTACAGAGGAAGGTTTGCTGGTAATGAGGCAGAACCCATGACAGAGGAATCTGCAGTGTCACTTTGTTCTTCCTCTTGCAGCCCCAGTGGAAGACATGACACAAAGTGAAGTGGAAGCCAATTTAAAGGTTCACTGGGCAGGATTTCTAATGTAGAATATAGTCATGTTGGAGAGTAAATCATAGAGAGAAACTGCAGGAAAAAGGCTCATCTTACCACTGGAGAGTTGACCAAATGTAATGCTGCTGAGAGCCATTCTCTTGTTTTTGTGTACAGTTTACTAGCATTGAGCTAGAACTGGTCAAGGGTCAGAGTCTTGCTCAGGAACATTTCATCTCAGCAAGGCTAAAAGAAAGAAGTTAAGTTGTTGCACAAGATTTTACTGTTATTTTTAGCCCCTTTTACTGTTTGCAGCTCTTTAAAATTGTACCATACACTGACATCTGTGTTTGTCTATACAACCATAATTACCTCATGTAGATTATAATTAAGCGAGGGAAAAAGTCTATATTGGAAGCAAAACACAGATGCTTATATTACTGTCTTACTAATGCAAACAGCATTTCCCTGCAGGCTCATTTAACAGGTGAGTCTGTGTGAGAGCATACATGCAGATGTGTATCGCTGAGTTCATTTACCTGCAGGGGATTAAGAGATACTGGATGTGTTAACAGGAAAGTGTGTTAATGGAGTTAATTAGTCAGGTTTTATCAAGAAAAACACTTTAAAAAGCAACACCCATTATGAAATGAATACCCTTTATGTTATTGTAATTAGCATAATTCCAGAACCTCTATTATAACTGGAGTGTTAATTTAAAGCCTTTATGTATATTCATGAATACACCAACGTGAAGGTGATTCACGTTGGTGTGGTGTGAAGATGACATGCAAGTGTAGGGTAGCACCCTCAGCACCCTATATGAAGTTTATCTAAACAAATAATGATTTCTCTCGTGCTTTTACGCACCTGTTTTCATCAATTGTGGTGACAGCATCATTATTAGAGATACAACCTTGGAATAATTATTTCCACTTATAATCACATAGAAAAATAAAACATATAATAACATTTGGAAAAAAAAACCCAAGAACTAATAGATAACATTTATTTGTTTTTGAATATGTACTTGAGGATATGCAGGTTACCTGCCATGATGTGTACCCTACAGTACTTCTCATGGCCTTTCATGCAGGCATGGTATTGTTTTTTCTAACGGTAAAAATGAAAGCTACAATCTAGTATAATAATATACAAGTTATATATCAAAATATGTGCTATCATTTGGTGGCCTGCTTTTCTTTTGTTATTTTTTTATAACTCATCCGCTTGGGTGCGGCAGCATAACTGCAAGTTCCTGACACAGGCAGATGTTGCTGTTTGGCATCTGCTAGGCATCACCTCTGTTGATTCAGTCACTCTTAAATACATTAAAAATGTAAGTTATCTGACTTATCATGTCAATGTCAATATTCAATTGAAATCAATTTTTATTTATTTAGCGCCAGATCAAAGCAACTGTTGCCTTAAGGAGCTTTATATTGTAAGGTAAAACCCCCAACAATCAGATGACCCCCCTTTAAACAAGGACTTGGTGACAATAGGAAAGAAAAACTCCCCTTTAACAGGAAGAAATCTCAGGTAGAATCAGGCTTAGTCAGGGCATGACAATCAAAAAAGTTAATGCCTCAGTTTCGGAGAGTGAAATTGAATCTTGTTGGTTGAAATTAAGAGGTTAATTCATATAATAACAAAACAGGAAAAAAGACAACTTGGAAAAACAAAAATATTGACAACGATTCTCCAAATTGTGGAGTCTAAAACAAATGGTATAAGTTACATTGGCATCTTTTATGGCATGATGGCAACCTGCAAAAAAAAAAAAGCCTCTGTAGAGCCACACGACAAGTGAATCATAGCTTTATCCTTTGCTGCAGAATATCAGTGGCCTTCATCAGTTGATGTCCTCGGTGTCTGCTCACAGACAGGACAGCCAGATATCTCCCTTTCCTCAGTAGAAAGAGAGTATGCTGTAAAAAGCTTACCAGCTTTTAAGTCCACCTCATGGAGAGAAAAAAAACAAGCAAGCAGGGATAGGAGCATTAAATCAAGCTTATAAAAACAATTGACAAGTCCATTTTAAAAGAGAGAGGTTTTGCTATAGAAGAGAGTCTGCTGTCTGGGTGCCTTCTTCTTGCTCCACTAATGGAGAGATGAAGGGAAGTGTACTAGCAGGGACGATAACAAAGCAACAAATACAAAGGAGTTTTATATTGAAAGTAGAGTGACCCACAAGGCAGCATCTGCAGTTGTAAAAGGGAAGGTCAGATTGATGTGGCTGTTCTCGCTGCCTGAAAGCAGCTGTCTCTAGGGTCAGCTATAAACACGTGTTATTTATTCAGCAGGACTTAATTAAAGATGCCCGACTCAGTGTACAGTGTTAGCAGTGATTTCTCGAAGGAAGCGGCAGCGTAATTCACATTAATTCATCATCTAATAGATAATCCTCAGGTGCATGCTGTCGCTCATGGCAAATAAAACCATCTGCTATTTTCTATCCAGATTTCATTGAAATGACAGCTTTCTAATGAAATGTTATGTATAAAGTCTGCCAACAGAGTTCTTTATTTTGTCACCAAAACACAAAGGAGAGCTGGGGTAGTTGGTTGATGGATAAAAGGTTTAATGTAGGTTAAAGCTGAAAGTTTGTGAAACAAAGCCCTGTGCATGTAGACCAAATCTCAGGATAACAACAACGTCACTGAGGATTTTTCATTGCACTTCAGATGTTGCCTCTCAGTTCTCTTCAAACTCTGTGGGGGGCTCACCATGACTCCTTTGTCTTTCGCTGCTTTTGTGTCTGACGTTGTGCAGAGCACAAGTCACACATAGCGGATGCTGGGGATGTGCATGCTGAGCAACCCTTCTGGAATAAAACTTCCTGCTCTGATGACAACATGGTTTGGATATGCAAGTCATGTTTAGGGTTTGAAAATATTTGTGAATAGCCTGTAAAGCTACTAAGCTACAGACCCGATCGGAAGTTTAAGACCACAAAAAGTCATATTTTGCATGGCTGGATCTTAACAAGGTTCCAAGTAGAGCTTCAACATGCAACAAGGAGAAATGGGAGTAAGACAAAACATTTTTTGAGCATTCAATTTATTTAAAACAATGCTTAAACTTAAACAGGCTATTTTACAGGTGATCAAAAGTTTAGGATCCCATGCCTTTAAAAGGCCAAATCTGTGCAAAGATGTGGATTCATTGTCATTTTCTGTCAGGTAGTCTCACTGATATGAGGTTGTGATTGCAAAGGCAAAAAAAACATTCCCTTTTTGTATGTGGTCGGGTTGCTGAACTGCATAAGCAGGGTCTCTCACAGCGCGCCATCGCCGCTGAGGTGGGACGCAGTAGGACAGTCATTTTGAATTTCTTAAATGATCCTGAGGGTTATGAAAAAAAAGGCACATGGAAGACTCCAAAAAATTTCACCAACACTGAGCCTGAGGATCCAGTTGGCTGTCCGTCGAGCAGAGATGGGCAGTAACGTGTTACACATCATGACAGCTAATCACTAGTGAGCTCTTGTTTTGTTTGGGGGGGTTACAGGTTTTTTTGGAGGTGTGTGATCCTAAACTTTTCATCTGCTCTAACAGCCTGTTTTAGTTTAAGTGTTGTTTTCAATAAATTGCATGCTCAATAAATGTTTTGTCTCACTCCCATTTCTTCTAGTTGCATGTTGAAGCTCTACTTGGAACCTTGTTAAGATCCAAACATGCAAAATATGATTTTCTGTCATTTGTCAAGTGATCTTAAACTTTTGATTCGGACCGTAGTGAAAACTGCTCATGCATAGATACGTCCCGATAAAAGTCATTAGGAACAGATGCATTTCCTTTTGGTATAAAGTTCAGAACATTTAATAAAAGACAAACTGAATATCTGCCATTAGTCAACAAACTTTACTGATCCCAAGGTTGGCCCTGAAGGAAATTGGGTAAGTAGTTGACTGTATGTAATATACATAAAAGATGATGAGTAGTGTACGTGAGCGGTAAAGGGTGGCCAGATGCAAAAGATTTTAGGAATACCAGGAGCCAAGATTATGGCTGATTTGTGTGACCAAGTACATTTTCTACTTGTCCACTTTAAGCATTCAGTTTAAAGCATTAGGTTCTACCTTCAGTGTGTATAGAAGGTCTGCAATATCTCTAGGGAGGCTGTATATTCAATCAGGATACAGAACAGGTACCCCACATTGTTTCCTCAAACCTAACAGATACATTTTATATGACAACAAAAACACACATTAAAAGAGTTTAAAGCAACTTAAAAAAAACCCCTCTTTCAACAAGGTTGAAGTCACTACTGATAAAGAGTTATTCCACAGCAGAGCTTCCAGTGCTGGAGGGCAACTAGTAGTGAGACTGGAAAAGGTCATCCACTGTGATATATACAATGGGATCAGGCCGTGATTGCATGCCTGTACCCTGTGATTGTATCAAACTCATGGACCTGTGCGGCTCTCTGTATCCAGCCAGCCACGTAGAAATGATGAAGTCCTCGTGTGTCCTGGCTCCTGTCGCAACCAATAAATCTTCTCCGGTGAGAGTCATGGGCTGGGATGTACTAATTGCTTTATTGATTTGAAGTTTTGCTCCAAGACAGCACCTGATAAACACATCAGGGAGACAAGGAAGAAAGCATATGGGCCTGTAGAGCTTCAGTGTTCACATTTATCGCTTCTAAAGACTTTTTTTTTTCTTTTGCCTAAACACACATTGCGGGATATAAATTTTCAAAAACAGAGAACATGCTGTCAGCACATCTGCTGATGTGTTTCCCCAGGTGGTGGGAAAGAACAGGAGACAAAACAATACACAGGGAAGTCTGTCCCGTACACCTCATTCTGCTCTCTTGTAACAACAGAGCAACGATCCAGTTTTGTGATTTTATTAAAAACTCAGTAGGGCATAATTTGTCTGCCTTTGTTTAGTTTTGCATCACTGACTGTGTTAAAGGGCAGGTAGAACAGCTGAGGCACAGTGGCCTACTACTAACTTTATTCTAATATCCAGTAGTATTTTTAACATATATCACAGGACATTATAAATCTGGAATAGGTCTTATACATGGACAGTATAGCACCAGCAAAGAGTAGGAATGATATCTAATGTACAACTCCTGAAGAATATTAATTAATATAGGACACAAAGAACAACTTCATTAGTAAATCTTATTTACACCATGCCAACGCAACATTCACTTTGCATCTTTAACATATTTTCTCACATCAATCAACCAGTTAATTAAACCTGATTTGTTTGGCACCTGACATGCAAAATGCTTTTCACACTGCCAAGGTAATCAACATGTGGTTAAAAAAAAAAAAAAAAAGAGGAAAAAAAACCCCT